>JASAND010003006.1:0-14603 GCA_030248195.1 Trissonchulus latispiculum
GTGTACTTCGTTCAGTTACGTATTGCTTCTTCCTGCCTTAAAGTTGAATAGAACATTTCGGTACTCTGAAAGCCTTGGCTTAGAAATTCAAGAGTATTAAAAGCCTCATAGGGGAAAACACCTTTTTGGTCATGGATTTTAAAACTTTTTAGCCAATTTCTCTGTAACATGTACAAGATGGCAAGGCAGTTTGTTGCGTCCAGAAAGTATTGTTTGGTGGTGAAAAGGGCCATAAAGTTGTCCCCTTTCCCAACTGTACACCCCAAGTATTCACCAGAGTTGAACACATTTTTCTGTGATGAGATAGGCCCATTTAAGATTCATGTCAAATCTCTCTGTGCTAAAATCCAAGGGGTAGGAACAGTCTTTAAGCCAAAGTTTCGAATTCGGATAGGAGTTTCTCATTGTCTGCTAATCCAGATAGTGGTGGGCTCAAGAACGGGGCTCAAAAGTTTATATGCTTTATCAGCAATTTCCTCCATATAGTTCTTCATTCGCGCAACTCGGTGGAATTTCCAGTATGCCATACAGTTTGGAGCTCGGGGACATACGGCCAGAATTACGGAATCAACTTGTTCGTAAACAATTTCGGGCCACTTTGTCACTGATCATACACTCAAAATCGTAGGCAATTCTAAAGGGGTAGTACCATTCTGGCACAGGGATTCCTAGCTCACTAATTTTATCCAGGATCGTTTTTGTAGGCCCAACTCCGCCACCAGGAAAGATATGCTTGATGCCCACCTCACAGTTTTTGGAGTGTCGCATGAAATGGGAGTGATGATGGAATAATTTTTCGCAATTGGAACATTTCCAAGTAACGGTGAACTTATTTAAATTTTTAATAAACGAGAAGTGGTTTTCGTAGATATTAATAGCCATTTTCCTAGATCTCTCTTTCCCAAGGGTCTCGAATAAGTTTGGCAGCTATATCTGTAATTTCCTGATCTCTTTCATGATTTTGAATTATAAGCTCATTGAGATCTTCAGGCTCCTCGTGCGGCTTCTTCAACTGTGGGACCAAGTTCGTAAACCGTAATTGCAATATCAAACTTTTCCTCTATCTCATCCAAGTCCTCAAGGCAGACCCCATTAAAGTCTTCTCCAGGTTGTACCCACTCTTCAATTAGCTCATTAGTTCTTTCTTCTAATGCATTCAGTTTCGATCCAAAGGCGAGGGCTAGACATCTAAAGAGGCATTTTTCATCTAGATATGGTCTTCCAGTATGATCATTTCTCACTAGAGCATTGAGACCCCGGTTATTTTTAACGTAATCAGGAAGATACCGAGCCTCGCCAACAGGATAGGAGATAAGTTTATTAATGTAGAAGCAAACATTTGTAATTTTCAGGACTGTCCACTTTGTATTGGGGCGCTGCTGTCTAACCCACTCAAGGATATCCCCTCTATCCAATTCGTAGAAAATTTTTCCCAGATCTCCTTCATTCGAAACATGGATGGGCTCATCAAAATACCGGTTATTTCCGGATGGGTAGTAGTACCTCAGCTCCCCATCTTCGATGCTCCTAAGAACGAACCCGAAAGAAAGGTTAAATTTAAATTGCCATCTTTGAAGTTTGAAAACAACCTTAATCAATTCCTTAATTTTAGAGGGATCAGTTACCCGGAAGTTATACCTGTTTTGGACACCGGGAGTTACGAAATACCTAGTTCTAATTCTACTCCAGTTTTCCCTGTAAACTTTTGCTAAGTCCTCAGGCATGTCCTTAACCAAGCTTCTCGTTAAATTAGGGGTGTCCTCTGTTGGAAGGTTTGAAAAATGGGTTTGTCTCAAGATTTTGGGGTCCGGTACCTTAGGTGGTTCCCGGTGAGTTCTCAAGTGTCCCTGATATCCCTTATAGGTTTTGTATTTGAACCCACATTTTTTGCACTGGTAGGAGGGTACTTCATTTGGATGGGACCTTTTGAAATGGCGGGTCATGTTGTGTTTCTCTGTAAAGACCTTTTCGCATTTAGGGCAAGGAAAGAAAGTTTTAGATGAATGCTCCAGTTTATTATGACTTTGAAGTTCTAACAAGTTTGTGAATGTCTCGTTGCAAATAGAACACTTTGGAACACTACTAGTAGTCGGGGGAATGTCTAGGGGTAGAGTCTGGGAGTAGGCCCAAAACTCGTCACTTCCTATTATCTCCTGCCCATCCCACTCACTTTTCATGAGGGCCACTGCTTTGTCTCTGAGGGACTTGGTCACCTGGGGGTCATCTTTCCAAAATCCCGTTTCGATAGCAGCATTCAATTTGGCAATCGCAGACATCTTTCACTTTGGATATTTCACTCGCTTTTATGTAGTTACCCTTTATATGCAGTTGACCGTTTATACGGTAGCTAGTATTTACCGTTGATATGCCCTTACTCGTTTATATGAACTGCTTGCTCTTATTAGATTCGCGTTTATATGTACTCAGGGGCTTTTAACTTCCTGCTTTTATTGACTTGTCGTTTATATGTACTTTGCCGTTTATATGTACTTTGCCGTTTATATGAACTTCGTGCTTTTATTAACTTTGTCCTTTTATCTACTTCTTGCTTTTATTGATTTTCTAACCTTTTTGTTAAGTAGTACCCGAATAATTAACTAATTAGCACCCAGTAATTAACTAATTAATATTTAACTAATTAACCGATAATTAACTAATAACTCGCAGTAAGAGAGTAGAGAGAGCACTTAGAACCGACCGCTCACGACGAAAGATCAAGTCAAACTGACGCTTTACCTGAAATTTCACCGTTTATATAGACTTTTGAGTTAGCTAATAGTTGCTTGGCTTACAGTTTACGTTGACCGTTTGCTGAAATATCTTAATTTTAATGTATGCAGTTGCTGAATTTGGCTTACTTAATGCTAACTTTTAAACGTTTCCTTGAGATGTATTCAATATAACGCTTCAAATTCACTATTAGAGAGTAGAGAGAGCGCTTAAGAACCGACCGCTCGCGACGACAGAACAGACTTTTTTTTTTCTTATAAAACTTTGATGAAACCTGATGATGCTGCACCAAGTGTATAAATGAAGACGGGGGGTGAAATTGAAATTATTAATTTTTGCGCCCTTTTATACTTTTTTACCCGATGCCTAAGGTGGTAATTATCAATTCCCTGGGGGTAGAGATCAAAGGTGCCAACCCACAACTCATTCTAACAAATTAATTCTCCACCTGTCAAATCTGACAGGTCATCAATCAAATTTGACAGGTACCGGAGGGGGCTCTAGTTAAAATTATAATTTTGATGCAGAAGAGGGGGGTTAAATTAAATTTAAATTTAGAGGGGGCTTAAATTTTGGTGGTTAATTTTCCTGGAATTGTGATAATTTTTGCCCAAGGATGCTCAATCTTGCTCATTTTAACCCAATTTTGCACAATTTTTGATCAAATTTATGTTCAAATTTTGTTCAATTTTTGTTCAATTTTTGTTCATTTTGTGTTCAATTTTTGTTCATTTTGTTAAATTCAGCTCAAACCCCCTCGAAATACACTATTTCGCTTGGTTTTAGGTCAAATTGTGCCAAGGGAACTTCTGACATAATTTTCAATTTCACCTGTTTATATACACTTGGTGCAGCATCAATGAATCAGGTTTCATCAAAGTTTTATAAGGAGTATTTTCAATGGCGCGTAACTTTCGTTGTGTTCATCCGATTTGGATGAAATAAAAAGTCTTGTGTTCGGCTCGTTGAGATCTTCACAGTTAGCCCTATGATGACCACCTTATGACCCATTGGAAGCTAGTCAGGTCTAGATTGGTATAACCAATTCGACGCGGTTCGAGCGGTCGGTTCTTAAGCGCTCTCTCTACTCTCTAATATTGAATTTGAAGCGTTATATTGAATACATCTCAAGGAAACGTTTAAAAGTTAGCATTAAGTAAGCCAAATTAAGCAACTACATTCATTAAAATTAAGATATTTCTGCAAACGGTCAACGTAAACTGTAAGCCAAGCAACTATTAGCTAACTCAAAAGTCTATATAAACGGTGAAATTTCCGGTAAAGCGTCAGTTTGACTTGGTCTTTCGTCGTGAGCGGTCGGTTCTAAGTGCTCTCTCTAGTCTCTTACTGCGAGTTATTAGTTAATTATCGGTTAATTAGTTAGTTATTAATTAGTTAATTACTGGGTGCTAATTAGTTAATTATTCGGGTACTACTTAACAAAAAGGTTAGAAAATCAATAAAAGCAAGAAGTAGATAAAAGGACAAAGTTAATAAAAGCACGAAGTTCATATAAACGGCAAAGTACATATAAACGGCAAAGTACATATAAACGACAAGTCAATAAAAGCAGGAAGTTAAAAGCCCCTGAGTACATATAAACGCGAATCTAATAAGAGCAAGCAGTTCATATAAACGAGTAAGGGCATATCAACGGTAAATACTAGCTACGTATAAACGGTCAACTGCATATAAAGGGTAACTACATAAAAGCGAGTGAAATATCCAAAGTGAAAGATGCCTGCGATTGCCAAATTGAATGCTGCTATCGAAACGGGATTTTGGAAAGATGACCCCCAGGTGACCAAGTCCCTCAGAGACAAAGCAGTGGCCCTCATGAAAAGTGAGTGGGATGGGCAGGAGATAATAGGAAGTGACGAGTTTTGGGCCTACTCCCAGACTCTACCCCTAGACATTCCCCCGACTACTAGTAGTGTTCCAAAGTGTTCTATTTGCAACGAGACATTCACAAACTTGTTAGAACTTCAAAGTCATAATAAACTGGAGCATTCATCTAAAACTTTCTTTCCTTGCCCTAAATGCGAAAAGGTCTTTACAGAGAAACAGAACATGACCCGCCATTTCAAAAGGTCCCATCCAAATGAAGTACCCTCCTACCAGTGCAAAAAATGTGGGTTCAAATACAAAACCTATAAGTGATATCAGGGACACTTGAGAACTCACCGGGAACCACCTAAGGTACCGGACCCCAAAATCTTGAGACAAACCCATTTTTCAAACCTTCCAACAGAGGACACCCCTAATTTAACGAGAAGCTTGGTTAAGGACATGCCTGAGGACTTAGCAAAAGTTTACAGGGAAAACTGGAGTAGAATTAGAACTAGGTATTTCGTAACTCCCGGTGTCCAAAACAGGTATAACTTCCGGGTAACTGATCCCTCTAAAATTAAGGAATTGATTAAGGTTGTTTTCAAACTTCAAAGATGGCAATTTAAATTTAACCTTTCTTTCGGGTTCGTTCTTAGGAGCATCGAAGATGGGGAGCTGAGGTACTACTACCCATCCGGAAATAACCGGTATTTTGATGAGCCAATTCACATTTCAAATGAGGGAGATCTGGGAAAAATTTTCTATGAGCTTGAGAGAGGGGATATCTTGGAATGGATAAGACAGCAACGCCCAAATACAAAGTGGACAGTCCTAGAAATTACAAATGTCTGTTTCTACATAAACAAGCTGATCTCCTATCCTGTGGGTGAAGCTAGATATCTTCCGGATTACGTAAAGAATAACAGGGGTCTCAATGCATTAGTTACAAACAAACATAACGGGAAGCCCTACGAGGACGACAAGTGTTTCTTCAGGTGCCTTTCCTTAGGATTGGGATCCAAAATTACTAGTTTAGAGGAAATGACAGACGAACTCATTGGTCAGTGGGTTAAACCAGGGGAAGAGTTTCATGGGGTACATCTTGATGATCTAGATGAACTTGAGGAAAAGTTTGATATTGGTATTACGGTTTATGAATTAGGACCTACAGTTGAGGAAGCCGGAGATGAACCAGAAGACCTTAATGAGCTATTAGTTAGGAATCATGAAAGGGATCAAGAGGTTACTAATGTGGCTGCTAAGCTTATTCGAAGACCACTAGGGAAGCGTTCTAGGAAAATGGCACTAAACATTTATGAAAACCACTTCTCCTTTATTAAAAATCTCAATAAATTCACTCTTACCTGGAAGTGTTCCAACTGCGATAAACTATTCCATAAACACTCCAATTTTATCAGACATTCCACAAGTTGTGAAGTTGGTATAAAGCATATCTTCCCTGGTGGAGGAGTTGGACCTACTAAAACTATCCTACAAAGAATTAGTGATCTGGGAATCCCCGTGCCTGAATGGTATTACCCCTATAGAATAGCCTACGATTTTGAGTGTATGTTTAAGCCGAGTGATAAGAAAAGTGGCCCGAAATTGATTTACGAACAAGAGTTAGTTCCCGCATCGGTTTCTATTGCATCCAATGTCCCAGGCTATGAAGATCCAAACTGTATAATAACTACTGGAGATCCCTACGACTTAGTTGCCCGAATGAAGGACTATATGGAGGAAATTGCTGATAAAGCATATAAACTTTTGAGAGAAATTTATGAGCCCACCATATCTGGTTTAGCAGACAATGAGAGGCTTTTATCCGAATTCGAAAACTGGCTTAAGACTGTTCCTACCTTAGGTTTTAACTCAGGAAGGTTTGACATGAATCTTATTAGAGCCTATCTCATCACAAATATTGTTAACTCTGGTCAAGACATGGGGTATACGGTTAAGAAAGGGAATAACTTTATGGCCCTTTGTACCCCTAAACTATACTTCCTGGACATAACAAACTACCTTGCCGCTGGTACGTCCTACAAGAAGTGGCTAAAAAGTTTCAAAATTCCTGAACAAAAGGGTGTTTTCCCCTATGAGGCTTTTACTTCTCTTGAATTTCTAAACCAAGGCTTTCCGAGTCGGGACATGTTCTATTCAACTTTAAGGCAGGAAGAGATTTTGGACGAAGACTACTTAGCATTCACAGAGGATTGGGCGAAGCATAACATGAAAACAATGAGAGATTCTTTGATTTATTACAATAACCAAGACGTAGGGCCTTCCTTCAGGCAACTGAAAAAATGGTAGACTTCTGGAAAACCCGGGAGACCGATATGTTTAAGGGTGGAGCAATCTCCCTTCCTGGGTTGGCATATAAAAATATGATGAATGGGATTCCTAAGCATACTATATTACCACTTTGGTGTAGGCGCACAAAACCTTGGCATAAATTGGTTAAGGATAATATAGTTGGGGGTCCTAGTTTGGTATTCCATAGATATCACGAAGCCGGAATTACTCAAATTACAGATGGAGAAACGGTAATGCAAATTTTCGGGTATGACGCCAACGCCCTATATCTTTGGTGCACAATGCAGGAAATGCCCACTGGTCTGTACGCCGAATGGAAGCCCACAAAACATGGGAAATTTAAAAGATGGCTACAAAAAGGGCGTAAGGAGTCATTGTGGCTAGAGTATATGGCAAAGGAAATGGGAGTTAGGGTTGAGCATGCTTACAATGGGGGACAAAAAAGAGTAGGAAAGTCCAAAGTTGATGGGTGGGTCGCTGAAAAGAATCTAGTCCTACAATTTCATGGGTGTTACTTCCACGGTCATGGGTGTGAGTTGGATAGAAATAAGGATCCGGAAGATAGAACGAAGAGAAGGGAAAGAACGGAGCGGGTGTCCCAAGCAATTAAGGATGGGGGGTTTGACTTAATTGAAAAATGGGAATGCGAGTTTGACAGAGATTTAAGGGATTCTTCGGATATACAAGAGTTTGCGGATAAGCATTTTAATCTCCCAAAGAAAAAATCGGTACTCTCTTTCGCTGAAATGGTGAGTTTGATTCAAGCAAATAGATTCTTCGGACTAGTAGAGGTAGACATTGAAGTACCTGAGGAAAAGAAAGAACATTTTGCTGAAATGACTCCTATTTTCAAAAATGTGGAAATTAGTAAGGAAGATATCGGAGAGCATATGAGAAAGTTTTGCGAGGAACACAATCTAATGACACAGCCTAGGAGGGGGTTGATTGGAAGTTATTTTGGGAAGAAAATTCTCTTGGCTACTCCTCTAATTAAGTGGTACCTCAAACACGGACTCAAAATTACGAAAATCCACCAAGCTATTGAATTCAAACCAAAAGCCTGTTTCAAAGAGTTGGGAGACGAGGTTACCTACCATCGCTCTGCCGCCGATTCCGATCCGGATTTAGCACTCAAGGGGGAAATGTTCAAACTTCTGGGTAATTCTTATTATGGCCGAACTATAACCAATCTAGAAAAACACCAGGATGTAAAATATTGTCAGAGGTCAGGGGCTAGTAGGGAAGTGAATGGGTGGAGATTCAGAAGGTTAGATGATCTAGGAGACGGGGTATATGAAGTTCAATCTGCAAAATCCAAAATTGTTTATAGGCTTCCGGAGTTAGTGGGGTTTTTTGTCTATCAATACGCAAAGCTTAGAATGCTAGAATTTTATTACGATTGCCTAAAACCAAACTTACGACCAGGATCATTTCAACTTTGTCAGATGGACACCGATTCTTTATACTTCGCTTGCTCCTCTACTGATTTAAATGACTGCGTCCCACCCGAAAACAAGGAAAGTTGGAAAATTGCTCTGAAAGACTTCTTTGTACTAGATCCTACACAAAAAAGAGTACCCGGTCTGTTTAAAGAAGAGTGGAAAGGTGACGGCATTATAGCTCTTTGTAGTAAACCTATTTCGCATGGGGTGAAACCAATAAGGTTAGCCATAAAGGGGTAAGTAAAAAATTGAACCATTACTCCTGGAAAGATTTCAAAGATGTTCTCGATACTGGCTGTACAAAGTCAGGAGATAATAGGGGCTTTATGAATAAAAATGGGGACATGACTATGTATCACCAAACTAAGGACGCACTAGGCTATGTCTACCCAAAAAGAAAAGTGCTAGCAGACGGGGTGAGTACGGCACCTTTAGATAAATAATATTGTACTTACCCACTCTGTCTCAAGAAGAAGAAGAAGAAGAAGCCATAAACTAAAAACCCGAAAAAATAGTAAAAACCTAAAAACACAAAAATATTGCATGCGCCGGACTTAGATAGCTAGGTTGAATTTAATAGTTAGTACGTAGGTAGGTTAAATAGCTTAGGCAGGTAGTTACTGTAGATGAACCAGGTCGTTAGATTAAATAGGTAGGTATGTTAGTTAGGTAGGTAGGTGTCCGGTAATGGGCCGACGCCGGGTCCCAAGCCCCGGGGGAAGAACACAGAGGGTCGGATAAATGAAGTTCGGAGAAGAAGTATTACTTTCATGACTGGGAGTACTGAGGGACTGGGAGCACTAGGAGTACAGGGGGTATTGGGGGTACAGGGGGTACTAGGGGTACACGGGGTACTAGGGGTACAGGGGGTAGCAGAGGTACAGGAGGTACAGGGGGTACTGGGGGTATCGGTGGGTACTACGGGGTTAGGCGGCAATAAGTGGTGACGTTCTTGGAAGGATTACGGGGTAGTGGGTAAGTCCCAATCCAATGATTGGGGCTCGAAAAGCTCGCACTATACTACTGTGAGAAGAAGCGCGCGATTATATACATTTGTGCAAGATTCTTCAGATACCTTGATTTAGTTTCCTAGTCTTAAGGTCGCACTTCCCTTACATTCAGTCCACTTTGGAAAGCTATAACTTACTCAATATTGGGAGCTATAAATTGAGCCACATATCAAAATGAAGCTCTACATCTTCTGCGTCGTTTGGTCTCATTGAAACGTGTTTACCTGGTTTGTATTGGTCGCAAACTTACCATACACAGCCCCAATTTTTGACCAAGTTTTTTTCTGGAAAATTTTTACGCAACAAGAAAATGATCGTTTCCAATGTGTTTCTGAGATAATTTGCCAGGGACGGTTTTTTGATTTTGTCAAAATATCGTTTCAGTATGCAGCAATTGAGCATTTTCTGAAAATTTGGCATTTTATCCAACTTTGAAAAATCATTGCTCTTGATTGGAGGCTGATAAAAAGAAAAATAAAAAACCGCCCCGGGCAAATTGTCCAAACATACTATGTGTAGTATATCTTTTAGATCCACCCATTGGTTGTGGAGCAATCTTCGGTCAAAGAATTTTGGCCGCAATTTGACAAAATCAGTTATTCGCCCAGAACTTTAGACTCATTCAGCGTACAGTGCTCTAATTAACCTAATGCCTCTTTTGAAGCTCTTTAATTTGAGTATAAACTTGCATACGCTTGTAGTGTGCACTGACTCCAATTCGACGAAAACTGTTTTCAGCAAGATCGAGTCAAAAATAACCAATTTTCGAGCAAAAAGTGTTCAAAAATTCACTGCTCAAAAACGATACGAGCTAGAGACTTATGTCTAAAAGCAAAGTTGTAGAGCACATAATAAGCTTTAAAATGATTATAGTCGCTGGGCATAATTTTCTATATATAGTTCTAAAACTTCAAATTTTTGTTTCTCACGGTACATGAGCGCTATGAAGCTGGCGTTTTTATAGGACGTTTATTATCATTCTCGATGTATTTTCTGAAAATTTGAATGAAATCGGGCAATAATTGCACGTTCTGCAACTATATCTGCACGTAAGGGGTGCACGACCTTAAATACTGCCGTTTTAGTCAATGGCGATGGTAAAGTGTTTCTGAAAAAGTATGGAAGTGTGGAAAGTCTCTATTTTGAAGAATAACCAAATTAAATATCAAAGGAAGTTTGTGTAGCCACTTGTGTTAATTTTGCATGTTTCAAATCACCATCTTCGAAATTATGCCTGCGACTGTGAGTATGCGAGTTAACGTATCTGGGGTCGAGTGCAGTGCAGGGAAGGGAGATTTATGATAGTTGATTGAGTTTGTAAATGATTTGTTGTAGAAAACCCATTTTACCTAATATTACTAAAGTTTCTTGAACATAAAGCACTGTGTTCGAGAGCCAGTAATTATTCTAAACTTCAGTAAAGTAAGGATTATTGGAGCCATAGTGAAACAATTTTTGGTCGTGTCTCAAACAAACGCATTATAACTACTTGGATGATAGGATTCGCATTTAGTAATCATAACAGAACACAGTACCTAAATATTTAACGACTTGTAGTCCCCGCAACAATTTTTATTCCATGCAACTCAATGCAATTCATTGAAGTCAGTAGTGACAAACTCTTACAGGTGTTTCGGTGCTCTTTTAGTGATGTCCCCCAGTTCGGTTTTAAATTTCGTTTTCACTTTTTGTAGGGCCAACTATGCCTATGCCGAACTGATTTATGCCAATACTGTTGAGTTCCAAGCTTACGACGAGAGTCCCATGGAAACGGTAGGCTGAGTCAGGCTTGTCTAAAGAGTGCAACGATTGCTGGTATGGTCTGTCAAGTAATCGATGGGAAACAGGCATCACGCGTAGAAGGTTTACATAACTATCCGGGGATACGGGTGCCTCGAAGCCAGAGTCAGAATCTTTTGATAGACGCATAAAGCTTAATGTTTACGGCATGTAATCACGTAGGCTTATTTACGTGTTCAACTGCTCGAGCAAATTCGGGCACTGTATAACTAAAATAACTACATTTGTTTGTATGGTTAATTCGATTTTTGTATGGATTTTTAGATAGCTATATTATTCAGCAACCTCGGATCTATCATTAGCCTCGCTTTGGGAATGTCAGCTATCAGCATAATCGAAATTCTGATGTTTATCCTAAATAAATGCCAGTTGAATGGAAGCCAACTGGAATAGCAACTTACAACTATACAGTCTACGTTTTCAGTATTAATATTGAAGACTGACTAAAACTGTGATACCTAATGAATAAATGCTAATAACCTATAAACCAACTTGGATATCAGCCTTAAACTTAGAGTCGACGTTTAGGAACCTCGTCCAAATTCAAAGCGTATATTACAACCGTATAATTTCTACCGTATATACGGTTTCATAAAGCATCTACGATTTTGAATGAAGCACTTCTTGTAGCTGGTGTCAAGACTGCACTCACAAGTACGCATATGCAGCGCGGTAAGAAGCACGAAGCAGTACTAAGCTGGCTTGGCTGCAGCCTTTTGAAAAGATGCTGAAAAAGCTAAAAAACCTGAATACTGTTGATATAAACGTTTTATTATACGCTTTTAAACCAAACTACGGTAGTAATATAGGCTTTGGATTTGGACGAGGTTCCTTGGCAATATTCAAACTGAAATGAAAGAACGAAAGAAACTGTTACTGTAGCACCTCCGACCACCCAAAAAAACCTGGCCTGAGGTGGGATCGAACCCACAACCTTTAGAGACCAAGACAAGCGCTGTAGGTATTGGGCCACCCAGGCACAATCGAATCAAGCTAACGTGTAAATTCGTTCCCAAACTGTTGTGACATTTTTTAGAAGACGCTTTCATGCCAGCCCTCTTAACATTGTGATCATTCACCAACTTGCGGCAGGCTGCAATGCCCTAAACTACTGGGACTCACTTAAGGGGGGGGTCACTTTTTTGCCGATTTTTCGACCATCTCCGATTTTGCTCATTTTCACATATTTTGTAGTCCCCATGAGTCCGCGAAACAAGACAAGAGCGTTTTGCGAAATATTGCTTCTATCGTTCTGTACACGCTCTCAAAGGTGACTTCGACATGTGTTAAACATAGGAAAATGAAAAAGTTAGGTTAAAAAGTTTGTGGCAGAACAATTTTTCGCTGTATAAGAGTCAGAAGTCTGAATCCTTTTCAGAACCATTAAGGACATATTGTAGAGTGCAGCTATCTCCTCTGAAGCGATTGTGTTCAGTATTGGATTTTTGGCGAATTTTTAAAGTCAGAATTTTGCAAAATCGGCCATTTTTGGACCATGAAAAACAGGACCTACGGTACTCTTTTGCTTGTCATGAACGATTGGCAAAAGCTACAGAAACGGCCAATAGATAGCTGCACTCTACGCATAAAACCACGTCTTATAAAAGTACTCGCGTGTTTCTATCATCTATAGTAAGCTCAAAAAGCTTGCCACAAAAACAGCAAATTTTGCTAAAAATGGCCATTTTTCATAATTTTCACATTCTTTTGATAATTTCTCACTCATTATGTGGTAAAAATCACCAAACTTGGCAGATTAATTAATATATCTATGTCTGTCACATAATGTGGCCAAAACAAATGCGTCAATATTGAACATGCTGCTGTGGCGGCACCTTTGATCTTTATAGGTGAAAAATGTCAATTTTAAAATTTTTCCAAATATAGACAAAATGGGTATCAATCGATAGCTAATGGAACGAGGAGCAACCTTTCTCATACAACCATGGGTCTAAAATGTTGTCTCTGCAAGATAAAACGAGTTAAAGTTATACTGGGCAGCCCTGCAAGGTTAGGTCAGTGCAGCACTCAAGTATGCATTATGAACGCCTGGATAGCTGGCCTTGAGCCACGTCTGCACTTAAATATTACCTTAGTAAAGGCTTTAATTTGGTGTATCGGTTAACCCTGTTTTCGGTCGCGTTTGGTCTCCACCTGACCTTGCAGGGTTCATCACCGGAATTTTCAAGGTTTCCGGCTTAGAACCTGAATAACTCTGTCACAGTTTGATTTCGAACACTAATATTCTAAGTTGTTTTTGAGAACATATGGGGGCATATTATGTGTGAAAATGAGCGAAATCCGTGACTATCGATTTTTGACCAAAGTGACCCCCCCCCTTAAGCGCACAGAATTTATTAATAGATTGTTAAATAAGTTTTAGTTGATTTATCAAAGGTTGACGTTGATACAGAGTTGGAAGTGGACAAGATTTTCAGTGTCCACATCCACGTTTATGCCCGCATGTCCACGCTTTTAAGTTTTGTACACCAGTGCCTGCATTTCAAATTTTCTATTAGTAATCCAGCTTTAATTCTATTATAAGAGTCAGGATTTTCTGGAATTACACTTTGCTTTTTAGTGTGCTTTTAAGCTGGTGTTTTCTCTGGAAATTTACTTTTTTGCCAGTATAAACACGTTTTCATAAGGCTTTCTAGCATTTAATACCATATGTAGTACACGGATTTCGTCTGTTCCGGAGAAAGCAATTGCCAAAATATAGTTGAAAGATACCTGTTCAAAAGGAACAAAATAACTACTGCGAAAGATGACGGTGATAGACTACTTCATCTTCGGCAGAAACGGTTTCGAAATAAAACAACTGGCAAAACAAGCATCGAAAAACTGTCTCGATTATTATGAAGAGTGCTGCAACAGTACCGCAGACCGGTAAACATTAGTGTGGAGTTAAGACCTACAGCCTTCAGTTTAGAACACAGCGGTACTTTACAAATTCAACAAATCTGGTATACAATTTTCCAAACCTGTAATGGCGTGTTCTTTCTTATCAGTTATTTAGAATTACTAAAATACATGCACTAGATAAGCTGAAGCTAAGAAGGTGATGTGTGATGCCTCTGTAGAAATATCTAAAGGAAAAATATAATAAAATAGTATATATTAACACCAATAATGAAAGCGAGTACAGCACAGGAAACTTCTCGGAATCGAACCCAGTCATAATTGAACTTCAGTATTAAAAGGCTGAGAAAGCGCTCATCAGCTTGTATTTAAATTAAATTAATTACAAAATTGAATTAATTAAATATTAGCATGCAAATTAATTAAATATTAACATACAGCTAAAGTAGGCTTTTTGGACGGGATATCTATTAGGACATACAGGCTTGTTACAGAAGCGGCAATCAGTAATAATTTTTGCATAACTGTTAGCAAGAAAGATCTTTTTAACCGTATAAAAATTGTCAAACTTCGTACAAGTAATCTCTCACTATCCTGTTCTGAACTGTTTAAAATT
>JASAND010003007.1:0-30973 GCA_030248195.1 Trissonchulus latispiculum
CTTGAACCAGCTCTGAGACTGAACACAGACAGACTAAAAATGCTGGTTCAATGTAAAAAATAAATTATTTAAAGTTCCGAGAGTATTTGGTATCGATTAGCTTCGAGAGTTGCAACGGTGGGGAAAGCATTTTTTGGAAACAATTTCACACTGTTAGGAAAGTTCACGCGGTTTGTCTAGCAATATTCGGTCAACTTAGCCCTGCAACAGTATTGCTTAACTATTACACCAAAGGTACTACATTTTGGAAACGGAATACTGCGAAACAGTGGAATTTATCACCGGATTATTCGAGACCTTCAGAAAAGTTTCGAAGTTAAAATTTCTCTTTGAGGTTTGAAATCTAACAATTTTCCTGTTTGAAGTTGGAAACAGAAAGGTAGAAATTCATACAATAAACTCTTATCTCTGTTTTGTACGTTGGCCGAGTGGTAGGGTTAGGGTTATTGTTGTTTCAGTAGCCGATTTTAGTTTCAGTTTCAGTTTCAGTTTCAGTCGGTGGTTCGAAATAATTTCAGTTTCAGTTTCAGTTTCAGTCGGCGGACCAAAATAGTTTCAGTTTCAGTTTAAGTTTCAGTCGGCAACGTAAAATAATTTCAGTTTCAGTTTTAGTTTCAGTCGGAGTTTCAGTTTCAGTTTCAGTTCGCTTTAAAAACAACAGTTTCCAGCTCTCTGAGTTAATATTAAGCAAAATTTAATGTTTATTCAACCTCTCTCACAGCAATGTTAACAGAATCGAAGCTCAAAACCTTAAAAATTGCAAGATTTAAGGAAAGACTGAAACTAGTTTCAGTCCGAGTTTCAGTCTTTTACCCAATATAGTTTCAGATTCAGTTTCAGTTTCAGTCGGCTGCCTAAAAATGTTTCAGTTTCAGTTTCAGTTTCAGGTCTCTTCTCAAAATAGTTTCAGTTTCAGTTTCAGTGACTGAAACTGAAACCTGTGCAAACTGAAACCTAGTTTCAGTTTCAGTGACTGAAACATCACTAGTTAGGGTGACCACCACACCCTCGACCCCACCACTGAAACTTGGTGGTTCAATGCCGGTCCTGGACACTTTTCTTGCCATTTTTGGCTGAATTTAAAAAGAAATTATTTATTTTAAACTTATCGATTTAACAAATTACAAGTTACTAGTTTTTGTTTGTGTCCTATTTTTTGTTAACTCATTTTTTGCTATTCCGGTAGACCAAAATTTTAACTTACATGCGTCTAGCTATTTTAGAACTATGCTTTGTGCAGCATTTTTGTGCTTGGTTTTGTTGGCTGTAATTTCTGAAGGGAAGGAGCAGCAAGTCTGCGGTGACAAGGAGTTGGCCATTGCCGCCAAAAATGAAAACGGGGTGATAAAGTTAACATGCTCCAACAAATGTACCCTGGCGTCTCCAGAAGAATTGGTACAAACAATTGTAGTAGTAGAATTTAATTTAAAGGCTTGAATAATATTATCCTGAACTTAAACAAAATTTCAATTGTTGAAAGTTTACGGGTTCAAAAACCACCGAATGTTCAACATTTAGCCGCCAATTTGGTGGCACATGAGTTTTTCATTTCGGATACTCTGACGATTTATTTTTCAGGCCTGTGACGAAGTATACCGTTTCAACTGTGACTACAAGAACCACGAAGTTGTGGCCGGATACTACAACAAAAAGGAGGAGTTAGTTGTTAAAGTTATTCTGAGAATTCTACACTATGGGTCTGTCATTTCAAAGGTGTAATAGTTAATCAGCTCGCGACTGCGGTCTGGCTAGCAAAAGAGTTTTTAGACGATATCAGATATTAGATATAGGTATAGTCATACATGAATTTCGGTAAGGTTCAACTTATTACCCAAACAAATTGCATGAAAAGGGGAAGTAGATAGTACAGAGTTCTTGAATAAAGAAAATATTGAAAGAATCAAGATAAAACAATAGCAGAAAACAGAACCCGTAAAATACAAATTAGAATCGGACTTAAGAATTCTAGTATAAATTAATCGAAAATTAAATGTATCTACCTGCTTCCGTTCGACGTTCAACTTATAGAGAGGATTTTGATTACCGCCCGACATTTTTAATATCTACCCACTAGTTGATGTCAAAAGTACAAAACAGTAAGCAAGGTTCAAAAAGATACAACATAGTATTAACCCAGTGCAGAAATGGTGAGTGTTCTGAAAATTGGGATTAAAACTTGAATCGCAAAAAATGATCAATTAGAAGTGTGAAGCCATTTAAGGGGGGGGGGGGCTACGAACGGGTTGGCACGACATCGTCGGAGAGAGCTACTTTTTCGCATATCGTTAGCCAACATATCAAAGTAAAAAAGTTTAGGGTGGGCAGCAATATATCTCATATACACCGTTTTTGGCAGGACGCCAAAGTACAAATTTTAGTTCGAAAAATGGGTTTTTTCAAAAATATTTTTTCAGCTCTGGTGAATTATCGGCTTGACCGATCTTGCCATTTTTTGCCACAAATGTTAAATGTTACAAGTACTAATTATTAAAAGTATTCCGGCTTTTGAGCGTTGCTTCCTTCTTCAGCAATAACAGGTCAAAGTTTGAAATTTGGCAAAAAGTTGAGAGGTGACCGTGCGCCGTTTTCGATCTAATAAAATTGGCAGCCCCTAGCCTACCCCAGCTTTTTACCAATTACAGCTTTTTACCAATTATTAGGCTCTAATTGGGGCAAACTGTAGGTAAGTTTCGAGGGTTTTGGTTTTCTGGTTTGTGTGCTTGCAAAGTTTTCGTTAAGAAATAACCCTTATTTTTAGGCCTGAAAAGCTAGCGAAGCGCAGTAAAAATGGGGTCAAAAAATTTTTTGTCTCCGATTTTGCCGAAAAGGTGCTTATAGGGGTTATTTGACCTGCTGAATCCGAATACGAAATCCGTTTTTCGATATAACGCTTCCTTCATGCAGTATGCGCTTACAACTGTCTTAAAGCTTTTTGATTTTTGGGAAATCAATCTAGCATTTCTAAGCTTTGGAGCGAGGTTTAATGACCTAGCTTTCTGCACATCTTGGTACGCTCACTGGCCTGTAATGCGCAAAGTTTCAGCCGATTCTGCCACAGTACTTTGGAGTAATTGACTCACATCTTCGAAATTTCACCAAATAACAGCGACAACATCGATAATGTAATCTACCACTGCGAACGCAGGGATTAAACGAAACCACGTCATTTTCACACAAGTTAAGACAGATATTTGGAGTATTAATTGGAGCAAAGTTGGGTTCATTTGGTAAACCACAGCTCATTAGACGTTAGTTAACCTCCACCCGTATAGACCTACAACACCCAATGTTTCGCACTTTGATTGTATCTCACAGAAAAGTATACATTGATCTAAGGATTATTTTTCACGATATCAAAGCACTATATGTCAGAACTATTTCTGGAAAACTTGGGTACCGTGCCTTGCGCATAGCGATCAGGGCGAGGCGATGTTTGTGTACGTGTCATGTCGAGCTTTGGACGGACAACACCAACTTCTGATGGCTCCACAGGACGCTATGCTGCATGGATTTCTTTCAAATTTTAAACTATTTTACACTAAACCTAATACTATTATGTGGAAAAGACTAGCTAGCTTTTCCAACATTGAACTTTTAGTGTTATTCGTAGCCCCCCCCCCTTAAGTACTCACAAATTAACTGATATAATGAATCTTTCGGCCCCAATCCCAAGCCAGCAATTGAAAGGCAAATTTATGGTGATGAAGCATTCTAATTTCTAATTATTAATTCTCATCAATTCTACATAACTAATTGACTTCTTCTAACTAACTAACTAACTAATTCTTCTAACTAATTAATTAGTTCTCATTAAACAGTTCTCAAACAGAATTCAAAGCACAGTACCTAGAAGATGTTCAGCTTGCTTAGAACGAAGGTTACTCAGAAATATTTTTGATTTCATGGGCTTCTACTCGTTTTATCTACGAGTGGTGGCTCAAAAAGGCAACCCATGAGAACAGGATTAACAAATGTTTGAAGCTTTGTAGAAGTGTATCAAAGTATAACCATAAATGTGGCTGTTTTTGAGAAATTATTTGAAAATCAGTAATCATCAATCATCAACAATCCTAATCCTGCACTTTCCATCAAGTTTCTTCCAAATTGTTTAAAGCTGCCAGAAGGTAATTTCTTGGTCTTGACATTGTTTATTATTATTTTGATATTTGATCTTGATATTTGATATTACATTCTAGCTACAAGAACCGATGCTGCAAATATAGCCAGGTTCATGAATGGATGAAAAGCAGTCAGAAATCGTTGAGTCCCGGCCAAGAGGTTGTTGGAAAGGAGGAGGCGGTTCATGGAAAGGATTTCGCAGAAGTTATCACAGACATCAACTACGATGGGTATTAACAATAATCTTTTAACTCGGTAATTTGTAATTACCATGGAATAATAGATACTAAGAAAGATGGAGATGAGCTGTGACAATTTTGTAGTGTGGCAATCTTGATGAGATTTACCTGTATGGCTCAACAGACAACCTGCACCATGGGTCGCTGTTATCAACGTCTAAACCCGGGTTAGCTCACTAGCCTGGGTTAGATTAACGTGTTAAGGATATGATAGTAAACCTGGGTTTAGGTGTTGTTAGGTTAGTACCAACTACCATCGCATGTGTAATAAAAATGAATATTTTGTCATGTGGATTTGTTCAGTAAAAGACCATATTTGTATTTCAATCCAAATCGGCCGGCGTGCCAACCAATGAACGCAGTTTAGGACACGACATGACCAAAAACAATGAACAATCTATCCGAGTAATAAGCGGCTTCCAAAATAAACTAAAAAGGCTAAATATGTGATGAATAGTTTGGTTTCTTATGGAGTTTCGATCTTGGATTCTGCTGGAAAACGGAATGGAACCAATGGAATGAATGTGTCTGATTGTCATTGTCTCTGTATCTTTAATTATTGCCATAGTTAAGACATGAATTAATTGGGAAAATTAACAGGAATGAAGTTTCAAGCTTAAAGTTGGGTTGTTTCGAGCTGGCAGTTAACTTTTACTAATTATGCTGTTGCGGGACAGCTAGGTAGAGGCCCGTTGGGTGCCGCTCCCCAGGCGGATTGGCAGGTGTAGAACGACTGTCAATGATTAGTGCAGAGCACGGTCCACTCATTAATTTAAGTTAATTAAAGGGATTCTGCTATTACGGCCAAAACAACCCAACATGGTCAGAAAGAAGGCCAGTGTTCAATCACTGTACGTCGAAATGCAACCAAAGTTTATTATATCTGAATAGATTAAGACCTGTTCTTGCGATTTATAAAAGAAAACTAACCTATTCTGTGGTCCGTTTCAATTTTACAAGCCATTTTCAAACTTCATCTGGAGATTGCAAAGTTACTTTCAAGTTTCGACCATACCAATGGTTTTCGCTTAATTACTCGTTAATTAACATAATTAGTTAGTACAAGTTTTATATCATTAAAACCAGCCAGCTTTGCTCTTTCAGAATATCTAAAAATATTTACCCTTTCTGTGGTTCGTTTTCATTCTACAAGCTGATTTACAAGCCACATAATGGAGTTTAAGTCGGCCTCCAGATTTGGTGGTCACGGTGTTTTTAATTAAAGTTGCATGTTAATTAACATCAATAATTAGGTTAAAACTTCTATAAATCAAATCAGCAGTTCTTCCTCTTCAAAATAAGCACAAAATAATTGGTGCTTCTGTGGTTCGATTTTACTTTACAGGCCGATTTGTAAGCCACATATTGAAGTTCAAATGGGCCTCCAGACTTGGATGGTCATAGTGTCTTTAATTAAAAGTTTCACATTAATCAACATCAATAACTAGGTTAAAACTTTTATAAATAAACTCAGCAGGTCTTTCGCTTTAAAATAAGCACAAAATAATTGGTGCTTCTGTGGTTCGATTTTGCGTTATGCTTGATTTTCTGACCTAACCGGGAGAGCTCGGCTCGCCCCTCAAGTATTGTGATTATTAATAGTTTAAACTTCATTTTAAGTTTAATTAAAGTTTATATTTAGTTAAGTTAATCCATATTCTAGCTAATTAATTAATGAAAGTTAAGTTAATTAAGTTTGAAGTTTAATTAATTTGGTTTTCATTGGTTTTTAAAGCAAAAGGGAAGCTCGGCTTGCCCTTTCACTGAACTTAACTAGTTTTGCTTAGCTAGTGTGGAATTCTTTTAAAGTTCTTCTTTCTTTTGTAAGTTGCGGTTTTGTAATTTAAGGGAAGACTTTTATGTCTTCCCTTATTGCCAATTTGGAGTAACAGATGCGTTACTTTTGTAACTGTACAAACTTTCCGCTCTTTGAGTCCAGCTCGGCTGAGACTCAAAGGCAAAAGAAAAAAGAGGGGAACTGAAAGAAAAGTTTTAATTTTAATTCATGTCTAGCTACCTAGTTGTTTGTGTTTTGTATTGTGTATTTTGTATTTTGTGAAGCGCTCGTTCCTATTAAGTTTTAATTAATTATTTTACCTACCTAATGAGCAGTCACTAAGTCTTAGTTAAGGGGACCCTCTGGTCCAGGTTTTAGAAAGGTGTTGCGTCTTGTTTTTCCATTTTAGCGAGAAATTGACGTAGTGTCAATTTCTCGCCTGAGCGCGTCTGCTTTGATGTTATCTTTCTTAATTTTCTCCCTAATTCTTACAATAGGGGAAAGGGATTAGTTTAATTGCCCTTTCCCCTTTAACATAAACACTTGAGAGCCCGCTCAAAGTCACGTTATGATTACAACTAATTTGACCCAATCAGAATCATTTAGTGCGCGCCTTTTTGCGCGGAGGACAATTTCGGCCAATCAGACGAATGATTGCCGAAATTGTCGTGATTGACAGGTAGACTTGTTTTGCACTTCAGTCTTACCTCGTCTTCCGAATCGTACGGCCGCTTTTGGCCTCTCCCTTCACTCCCCCCTTGTTTTCTTTAACATAGGGCGTCACTATGCCCAAATTTTCCCCCACTCCGGAACGGTGCTAGTGTATTAACACTAGCCCCTTGTCAACTTTTGGGGTTTTAACTTAAGGGGGGTTTAGGTTTACGTCCCACCTTAGGTCTTCCCCCCTTATTTTCTCTTTTAAATGCCTAGTTTTTTAAAGGCGATCTCCTCTTTTTCTGGGAATCGCCTGTGGGATTCTTACAGGACCCAGAGGTCCTTTCTCAAAAATACCCCTAAGATTGTCCTTTAAATTAAACTCTTCTATTTATTGTTATAAATGATTCTGATTTGTAATATCTGTTCAGATATTACCTGGGTCGCGTGGATTTCCGAAAGGAAATCCACTGAGAAGCTTGGACTTTTGGGAACTCTCCCAAAAGTCCCAAATTTCAAGTTTAACTCAAATTTTCTCAATTTTTAACCACAGAACGCACTCTCAAATTTTTACACAATTTTACTCACCTTTTAAACTTTACAGCTCAGCTTCTTAGGGATTATTCCTGGACCCAGGAAATATCTTGTTAGGATCTTTCTCTGAAAGATCCTAACGGTTTTAACCCATTTGATTCAGGTTGCGCTCAAGCCCTGTCTTGCCTTGCCTTCTTGGATCAGTCCTTCAGCTGCCTGTCTGGATCTGCTGCCTGATATTGCTGCCGCCGATCCGATCTCCTGCTGCTCAGTCCCCCCGCTGTTCACGGATCCTCCCCGGTCCTTTGCTGCTCAGTTGGTCACTGCCAGTGTGAGATTGCCCGCCAATCCCCTGGTACTCAGTCTTGGATCCTGTCTCAGCCCTGTCACTCGGACGACCAGTCTCAAGGTGCTTGACGGTATCTTTTAGTAGATCTCTCTACCTGAACTGAACTGCCGGGATAAATAGTCTGCCAGGGCAGAGCAAGGTGCACATTGTTCTATCAGGACCTCTGTATAGGGCGATTTGTCCGACACCCTCGGCTGCGTGACTACTGACTTCACGGGTGATTTATCCGACACCCATACTGCCAGCTATCTTCGTTGCCGTGCACACTTGCCTCCCCCCTGGTTGAGGCTTGCTCCCTTGACCTGACATCGCCATCTACAGCTGTCCTTAGCGAATCTTCTGCCGCTTCTCGGCCCTGAGAGCCTGTTCCAAGGCTACCAAAGTTTCGGTTGTGGTACGGAGTTGGGGACCCCAAACTTCATCTGCAAGAAGACTGATCTAAATTTTGTTGAACTCTCGATAAAATGCAATTTGTAGATTCTCGTGCTCTTTTGTACGTTCTCTGTGCTGCCTGAAATTCTGTTTCGATTAACCTGAAACTTTTGGGGAAATCTAACATCCTGCTAAACTTCTCGAAAACGTGCGAATTGACCATTGGCCGCTTCCTTAGGCAGGAAGTAGGATATTAGCTTCTGGTTATCTGCCGAGCGGGTAGTCAGGACTAATATCTAGTGCCCGGGAAAGGGTGGAAATCCGCGCAATATTGATTGTTTCATTTAAGATAAAAGCACATAGGACACTTCAAGCATATAGGCGGACCCCCTCGATACCTTGTAGCAAGGAAATAGAATATAATGATCATCTTGTTGGAAACTGTACCAGACTCGCGATCTATAATTAATTCATTCGAAATTTTGTAGGTTTCAGGTCCTAACATAAAGTTCGTAGGGTTAAAGTTTTGTCAGTTAAAGTTCTCTGGGATTAATTTGTGAAATCAGACTGCTGGTTAGGTTTAGGACTTCTGCTAGGTCTAACTAAAATTATTAGGTTCATCAACTAGGTACGAGCCTTTAGGGTTATTGTGGTCAGCTGTGTTTTGCTCGTGTGTTGAATTTCGTAACTTGTTTGTAACATCATTGCATGGTATTAATTGTATTTTGAAGCTTGTCTAATCGTTCTGGTATTTTTGTATTGATTGAATAGCTGACCCAGATTATTGTATCTAATTAATCCTTTTAACTACAGTCTGTATCATCTTATCCTCTTCTCGTTTGCACATAATTGTTGTAAATTAAATCCTAAAGTTTATAGGTTCTGTGGTCCATTCATCTAGGATCTTAGGATTTAGTTAGGGATCAGTTAAGTCTTACTTAGGACGTTAGTTAGGACTTGGCTTATATCACGCTGGCAGAGTTTGTGCCGGTATTATCTCACTGCAAGTTAGAGTGCGAGAATTGTGGTACGGAGTTAACTGTTAGTTTTGAGCTAGAGACGTTCCAGCATCAGAGCGAAGAGACTCTTAGTTTGATCCATCCGATAGTGGTTTGCGGTTGTCTGCGTCCCTGGAACGTAGACCTGATAGTTGAGGAAGCTTACGAGGCAATTCCAGGCACTGAGGACTTTGTGCCTAAATATTTCCCCTGGAAGTGTGATAGTTGTACTGAGCAAGAGGTGTTGATCTTCTGTCTGATTCCAGAGGGTACTGATCTGTGGGCATCTGTTGAACACGTCAGCTGTTCACTAGACGTGTATTGGCCTTAAACGGAAACGGAGCTTAGAGGAATCGAACTCACGACCTAACGCGGACAAATCCCGGATTGGGTAGACCAAAACCAGGCTACTTAATCCGAAGGATCTAAGAGTCGACCGAGTCGTCTCGTCTGTTCGCACTGCTGTTAGTGCTTTGAAACTAGCGTGTGTGTTGCTGAGATCAGGGTACCACCGACCCCGGTGCTCTCTCAGCCTATTCAACTTTCAATCTAAAACCAGTGCTTACCAGTGCGATCTTTCGGAGCCTAAAATTATACAAAGTTTACTCGTTTAATCTGACCCGTAGCACTACACAACCCTTATATTAGCACACCTAATTGCTCTCAGGAAATTAATGACCATGTTTTTCTCATACAGTAAGTCTAATGAAAATTACTATCCAAAAATGCATCATTAGTTCAACAAAGTTTTGCCCAGCTGAAATCCCAAGATAATCGGCATTTGACAAGTTTATCGGCAATACTTGAAGGCAAAGCACTGAGATTCTTTGAAACATAACGACAATTATGAACAAGTTCATGTTGATGTGAGATAAGCCTCTTGAGCCCTACCATGTGTAAGTACATATATTATGATGCAAGATAGCATGGTCTAGGTAGTTTGTAGTCAAGAACTTGGGATTGAAAAGACATATTATCCTTTGCGAAAATGAACAAATCAAATCAACATGAAAGAACAATGATATGCTCCACGTATACTTGTATGTTTCGCAGTCATTTTATGTTAGAGTAGTTACATCTTCTCTGTCTTGGAATTCTTCTGGATTAAAGCAATGGTTTTTACCGCCCTAAAACTACAAAAGCTAACATGTCATGGCTGCTAAATACACATGTTATAGTTATGTTATAGTTTCAGAGCTGTTTATCCTTTGGATGGTTTTTCACGTTCATTGTTTTGGCAAGGCAGCAAACATGATTCTGCTCAAGCTAAAGGAAGCGGTGATTGTAATACTGATTTCATAGTTCCAGCCAGACGCAAGCAGACGCGCGTAGACACGAGTATGTAAGCGTCTGCGAGTATGCGTGCGTCCGTAAGCGTGAATCCTCTACAGTGTATTTGAAGCTGCTAAAACGCCATGTTACATTCTGAGTAGGGTTGTGCGGGGGGCCGGTGGTGGGGCCGGCCCCCCAAACGGCCCGGCCCCCATTTTATTTTCGGGGGCCGGCCCGCGGCCCGGCCCCCCAAATTGGGGGGCCGGGCCTAACACGGCCCCGGGGGCCGGTGACGGTCACGGCCCCCACACCGGCCCCCGTTTCAATTTCATGCTGGAAAGTATGAAATTTGCCAAGTCTGACGTATTCAAAAAAGATGTTATTAGCTATTTTTTTAATTTTAGCTTTCGGTAAACTATCAGATTTCACCTTCTATACATAACTTCTTGGAAATACTTTCTTGGAAATGCTTTCTTGGAAAACTTAGAAAATTATTGTCGAAACAAAGTATTAATCGGAAATCAGTTCTTATTTTATCAAGATGTATAGACTGTATGCTGTTTATTAGAATCTGTTTTATATATTCCTTGAGTTTCCTCTATCTCTTAAATTTCCCTGTATTCCCTCCTAGAGAGTTTGATGGAAGCTATAGACATTTTTGTAGTTTTCTTGCAAGAGTGATCCTGTGCCGTTACTTGCCGGTGGAGTTTTTCGTAATTTTTACAGACTGTTGTAGGATACTTTCTGGCAAACATTCAAATAGTAAAAATTACAAGAGTTTCCTTCCTGTGGTACATAAATCTTAAGAAACCTGTAGTTTTGCTTGCAAGTTTTCGGCAGAAGAAGACGAACCTTTAAATTTCTGTTAACCTGTATCTAGAAAAGGGGACAGAAGGGAAATCTCCCTCCCTCTCTCTCCTCTCTCTCTCCCTCTCCCAAAATGTTTCCGGCGGGGAGTATACATTCCATTATGTCTATTCTAACTCCTACATTTTTTTATTCTAACCTGTTTGATGTGCCACTGCACTGGCAAGATAGGTTAACTTGGGCAGGTATAGTATTGAAATAAGGTATTGGAGTCACTTATTTTCACAGAGCAAAGAAAATAACGCAATCTTGCAACGTAAGTGTATAAGATTATGCAAAAACTACTATTTTCAAATCATTATATTCATAAAGAAAATTTTTCTGGCATGGGGGCCGCAGGGGCCGGTGGTGAACTCAGCTCCGGTGGCCGGTGTTGAACACGGCCCCGGGGGCCGGCCCCCGGGGCCGGCCCCCCAAATGAAGCGGCCCGGCACACGGCCCGGCCCCCCAATTTGGGGGGCCGGGGGCCGGCCCCGGCCCCACTTTTTTCGTATTGAGCACAACCCTAATTCTGAGGCGTCGACGCGCGTTTCTATGCGTTCGTGACTATGAAGGCGTTAGTACAATCACTCATGGCACCAATTGCTTGTAGTATTAAATTTGCAGTGCAATATTCAATTTACAAAAACGTGACTTAACTAAGGGCTTTTTTCTACAATGAGTTAAGTTTAAATATGTAGGTAAAATTAACTCAATGTTGTTTCCCTTATAGTTAAAATAGTGAAACGCAATCTGCAAAGTGATTAAATTAAATTTTTTAAATTATTCTTTCAACTCCCAAATAAAAAGGCTTTAAGAAATTCAGGCGTGCGGCTCCCGAGACTTATCCGTTTTAATCAGGGTTTCTACCTAGACACTTTGATATGCCAAGGAAGCCTTCTGACTTAAAAACAACAGGGCTATAACCAAAAATTGCTACAATCGACCAGATTTTAAATTTCAGGCATGACGAGCCAAACTGAGCGGAGCCGACACACTTTCAAATCCTCCCGAGCCAAGTCAAGCAGCCCACATTTTTGGCGAGTCGGCGAGGAAATCCAGTGCTCACTTCTGAGACCAAGGGAAAACGGAAAGAAGGCCCCTAAAAGGGGCATATTCCGCACGAAAGCAATGGTGTATCTGGGCTAGGGAGTGCAGTCCTGGGCCCTGTGGCATAAAAATAAATTTCATAAGTACCTAAATAACAATAGGCAATTTGGAGAAATAGGCAGTAGGCCCTATTAAAACGCGTTGCATAAAACACATATTTGTCATAGGCTGATTTTTCATACCTATTGACAATAAAATCAATAGGTACTTATTAAAATTGTGTATAGTAATTGCACTATCATATGATAGGTCTTAATGAAACGATTAACTGTTGAATGAAGCCAAACGTCGAGCAAACGACACTCTTAGAAATGTTCCAGTAGAAAGTACTGGAATCTTAGTAATTTATTACTAAAGTGCTCCAGTGCGATAAAGACATAGACATAGTAGTTTCCTACTAAAGTGCTCCAGTGTGCGATAAAGACATAGACATAGTATTTTCCTACTAAAGTAGTCCAGTATTTTAAAAACTACTGGAAATAGCTAGTAAACTTTACTAGATAATCTATGTAGAACACTTTACTGCTTTGACATACTAACTACTGGAATTTCCAGTAGTTTCTACTAGATATTTAGTATTATATACTGGACCCCCCAAAAATTTTTGGGGGGCAAAAATACTGGATTTTCCAGTAATTTCTACTGGACTCAGTAGTAGATTCTACCAATCTCCTAAAATAGTCTGAGCACCAAAAATACTGGATTTTCCAGTAGTTTTTACTACTTTCTCCAGTGGTTTCTACTAGACTCCTAATACAGTCTGCGTACCCAAAATACTGGATTTTCCAGTAATTTCTACTAGTTTCTCCAGTAATATCTAGGTACCAGACTTCTAAAGTGCTCCGAGCGCCGAAAATACTTGATTTTCCATTAATTTCTACAGGTTTTTCCAGTAATATCTACTAGACTCCTAATATATGTAGTCTGAACACCTATGAAAAATACTGAATTTTTAGAAAGAACTAGTGATGTGGATCGGATCGGATCGGCAGCCAAAATCACCTACCGATCCGATCCGCCAATTGGCCGGCGATCCGATCCGATCCGATCCGAGCCAGCCCCGGATCGGACCGATCCGATCCGATCCGAGCCAGCCCCGGATCGGACCGATCCGATCCGACCATAATTTTAATTTTCAATTGTAGACACTTAAATTGCTATGCCTTCCCATTTCCTATAATTTTGCAAAAGTTTTGATCAAACTTCGCATCGGAATCTTATTGAATAATTCTGAATATCAGAAACTTCAACTGCAGAATACTGTATAGTTACCTATAAAAACAACAATTTCCTTTGCTTGTGAGTTCAATATCTAGAGAGGAGAGGAGAGAAGAGAAGAAAAGTTGAAGAAACTAGGGAGTAAGACCAAAAATATGCGTACAAACTTTGGTCATTTATTGGAGGCTTAAGAATATATTTATAGTTTTATATATTTATTGGCAATGTATATAATTTCAAAATCGTTCGGAAAGGAAATCAGCAAACATTTAAAGTCAGGTAAAATTCGGAATCCCTGGTTTTATTCACGAAAAATCTAAAATATTGGATCTCGAACTTTATTCCCCCCAAACAAAAGTCAACTTCAAAGGCTTATTGCAAGAGATCAACAGAACTTCAGAGCATGATTTATACATCGTTAGAATGCTCGAGATGTGCTCTATTTAATCGTGTAAAGCAGTAGTTTGCTGCAATAAAAAGTTAAGAGTCACATGTGTACTAGTAGATCCGATCCGCTGATGTAACTGGAAGCGGCTGCACTTTAAGAAATTTTCGAATCAACTGTTAAACAACTCAGCTCTCAAGATTTCTACTCTCACGATTTCTGCCCTCAAGTCCTGTTACAATGTGCAAAAATGATCTCAAGCAGATGATTTAATCTTCCTGAGTTAGATGATCTCCAATCCTGATCTCTTAGAGCTGATCTCCAATCCTGATCTCTTAAAGCTGATCTCCAATCCTGATCTCTTAGAGCTGATCTCCAATCCTGATCTCTTAGAGCTGATCTCCAATCCTGATCTCTTAAAGCTGATCTCCAATCCTGATCTCTTAGAGCTGATCTCCAATTCTGATCTCCCGAAGGTGGCTCAACGATCTCCAGCCTCAATGGTCTCCTGACAATGGCTCTCCAATCTCCAACAGTGACCTCCTGAAGATGGCTCAGTGGTTTTCAACAATGATGTCCAGAATATGGTCTATCTCTCCAAAACGCTAAGTTATTTTAGTGATTACACTTTCCTTTTTAATGATGTTTATGAGCACCACAGACTAAATTCCACTCCTATCAACCCCTGGCGCATGTGAATTGAATAAGACAAGTACACTATCAATATGATAAGCTTTAGCCAAATGTTCACTGTTTTGTAATCCCTGAAAATTTGGCAAGTATCTGGGCTCCAAATAATTCTGGCTAATTGAATGAGAAGAGTTTTTCTACTGTATTTAGTACAATAGTTGGAATTAGCCTCCAGAATTTTTGCGGTTTTCAGAATTAACGACACCAGATAGACTCAGAGTTCGGATTTCACCGCTCCAATTCAAAATTTTGAAAATACGGATTTCTCTGTCTGGGTCTCCTTCGTGGCGCTGCCTTCAGTGGAATACAACTTGACCCGGCAACAGTACAGGACTTCAAAGGCCAGAGTTGGACACAAAGGAAATAACAAGAAAATATACCTTATTCTAAATAATTTCTCAATTGTGTTACCTTCTTGTGGATTGTTATGTGTTGTATGTAATTGTTTTGAGCCGTTATGCTCCCCAACTTATGGTTCAGCTGAACCAGACCCCATTTTCGAAGTGTCTTCTCTGGTGCCTGCCGGTGCCAGTACTAGCTTACCTACCCCCCCAATGTAAACAATTAGCCGAGAGTTAAGGGGCGGCCGCCTTCGGGTGGAGCTGCCGAGGTGCGTTCATCACACAGCCGGTGATGGGCAAATCTCCATCCTTGCGAAACGCCTCGGATAATTGTGATTGCAATTATTCGGTGTCAGCTATACCCAGTAAAAATTTTCAAAATTAGTACCGAGCTGACACTGCTCCTAACCGGTGTAAGACCAACTGGAGTGGGGCGTACAGAAAAAAAAAAGTTAAGCTTAATAAACCATCAAAGTTACCGTTTTTTGCAATTTTTGGTTGTTTTAATAGCAGCAAGCTACAGCAAACTGCTTTGCAACATTAACTAGAGCACATCTCGAGCATTCCAACGATGTATAAATCATGCTCTAAAGTTCAGTTGATCTCTTACAATAAATTGGTACACCTTCAGGTATTGACTCTAGCTCACAATTAGCTTTGAAATAAATTCTAGACAACGTTTCCTAAAATAGTATCAAGAATACATAATACATAAGAGTGTGACAGCAGGCAAGCTCTCTGTTATCAGCTGTAGGTACATGCTATGTTCGCTAACGGCTGACTCCCCCCCACAATCGTGTATGTGCTCATCAATGAAATTCGCACGCTATCTTTACGTGTTAATGTTCGAAGCAGACGCACATTGAACCAACTGAGTAGTTGTGTTTTCGAGCTTTAACACGCAAAGATAGCGTGCCAATTTCTTTGAAGAGCACATACACATTTGTGGGGGGGATCAGCCGTTAGCGAACATAGCATGTACCTACAGCTGATAACAGAGAGCTTGCCTGCTGTCACACTCTTATATATTATGTACTCTTGCTAGTATGTAATTAATTAATTTGAATAGAAATTATAACAAAATAACACACTCTCAGCAGTCAGCGTCACTGAATTTAAAAAGCGAAGCGGACTGTGCAAAAATTAATTAGCAGAAAATATTAGACAGCCATTCCATTGGATCATTTTTACGTATGCAGACAAAAAATTATATATTTATCCAGAGGAAGAAAGTAAAGCAAAACGTTAACATCAAAGAATTCGCATTAACAACGAAAATTCAACAATTGAACAAAATTCAGATGAAAACTCTTCATAATTTCTTGGAAAAATTGGTACAAATTTCGAAATTTTGCCTCATTTGCCGGATCGGCGATCCGGAAAAATCAAGCCGATCCGATCCGAAAATTTGTCGATCCGATCCGATCCGATCCGACCCCGGATCGGTCGATCCGATCCGATCCGCCGATCCGATCCACATCACTAGAAAGAACACATTTTCTCATGAACTATACTGTCATAACGGCTACAAAAATGAGCCCCTTAACTTCTGTTGATACAGAAGCAGAGACCAGGACAAATGACTTGCCCAATATCTGATCCCTGAAAACTTATTCGTTTATCCCCTTATATACTCTCATTGCAGCATCAGCGTATCGAGTACTTGTGTACTGGATTGTCCAGTAGTTTTAACAAGATAATCCAGTATTATGTACTGGACCGCCAAAAATATTTGGGGGATGAAACTACTGGATTTTCCTGTAATTTCTACTAGTTTCTCCAGTAATATCTACTGGACTCCTGAAATACCCCGAGCACGAAAAATACTGGATTTTCTAGTAATTTCTACTGGTTTCTCCAGTAATATCTGCTGGACTCCAGAAATGCCCCAAGTATCAAAAATACAGGATTTTCCAGTAATTTCTTCTGGTTTTGCCAGTAATATCTCCTGGATTCCTACTTCGGTCACCAAAAATATGGTTAATGCTAATGAGTATGCAGTGCTTTTCATTAGTTATTAGGTAACACTTAGTGATGTGGATCGGATCGGATCGGCAGCTAAAAATTTAACCGATCCGATCCAGCAAAATCATTTGTCGATCCGATCCGATCCGATCCGATCCAGTGTCGAATATAGAAAATATTCAGTAAAATAATTTGGTTTCGATAAAGATTAGAGGTTCGTGAAAGAGTGTGTAACATGTCTGATTCAATCCCTACTTAATCGCTAACCTAACTAAAATGAACGACACAGCCCTAATTTCACGGATTTACTTTCACAGAAATAACAAAATTCAACGAATTCCAGACAAAAACAATATTTCAAATTCAGAATACTTTTATAAAAACCGAATTATACAAATAAACGCACTTGGGCAAGCATAATATTAAATTTATAAAGATCAAACAAAATAACAAACCGTACGGGGATTCCGACCAGATATGAGGGTGTAACCCCAAATAATCCCCCAATTGGCAGCTGAGCAAAGCCGGAGAATCGTAATCGCCAAAATGGCGCCCAAACCGCCAACTATCAGAAAGTTTGAAAACAGAATGACTAAAGTTGTAATCAAAATGGCGACGAAGATGTATTAGCTATGTACGGCGTTGGACTGTACACAGCAGTCAAATTTAGATTGATTTTGATAAAGTTAGCACTCACTTTTGAATAATTTAGGGTAAAATCAAGGAAATATTCTACAGATTACCCCCTCTTTTGAAACGCGCGCCCTCGCCGCGGCCTCCAGGCACATAGGTTAGTAATAAAATTTGGGTTAGCCTACGTACCTTAGCTACTAGTAGAGGTAAAATGTGTGTTAGAAAAATGGGAAAAATTGCTAAAATATTTCCTCGGTTCACTTTGGATACCGGGAATCACTCGACCCCATGTTTTTCACATTTTCGGGTTTTGCCGAGACACGGGTAAAACTACGCCGGAACATACCGGGGGTACATTCAACATATAACGGACTTTGCCGACATACAAATACAAATACAAGAAAATCGGGACAGAGCCCTTCAGCCGCGACTAGAGCGCACATTACAAAACAGGAAATAATCCGAAGATGTTAATTTATAATAATACGAAAATAATATAGACAAAAGCGAGTGCCAACAAAAGCGCTCGAAAAATAGAATAGAGAATTTTCAAATATATTTAGAAATATAGGGAAGTAATTAGAAAAGAAATTCACATATAAAGGCAGATCTTATGGGTGAAAGCAGCGAGACTCCAGGAGAGACTCAATTTCAAATGCTCCCAGGGAGCGAAATAAATCAGAAAGGAGAGTATTTCACTCAAAAAGGTGGTCTCTCCTGAGCACCTGCCCGCCCCAACATACACAAATATACTAGAATCTTTAATAAATGCCAGAGAATTATAAAGCACAAAAATAAAGCAAAAGTTGGCATAGCTGCGTAAGGTAGACATGGCAAAAATAAGGCAAAACGATGGCAGTATATGTAGAAAAATTTTGAATTAAAGTAAACCCGTGACTATTTTTAAGAGAAAAAGTGAAACAACACCAAGTAAGAGAAAAAGACCCGAAAAGATTAAGCAAAATGGAATAACATACAACATATATAGAACAGCCAAGCTGAGCTAGAGGGAACCCATGGGAAAAGAATATCTTTGAGATATGAAAAATAGAAGAAACAAAATTTGAATTAAAATTTAGAGAAAAGTTTAAATCAGGAGAAGAAACCCACGACAATGACCAAATAAAGACCCCACCCAACCACGGTTAACGCTGAATCTGTAGAGAACATAGAAAGTATAGACAGTAAAATAACAGTTAGTAGAAACGGGGAAAGGGGGAGGGGGAACGGACGAGGTAAGGGGACAAACAACCGGGTTCATCACAACAATCACAAAAGTTGACTTTATAAAGTTCAAAACAATCCTAAGAAGCTCCAGGCTGCGGGAGAGATTTCAGAATACCAGCACCAAGGGAAAAAATCCCATGCCATATCACCGGACCACGACCTCCGGACCACTGGGCGGATGCCCCACGGCATCAAGCGCCCGCTCAACCGAAGCCATCACCGCCAGCCTTCCAAAACACCGAACCAGGCCCGTCCTAATCACCAGATGGAATCGCTCGGGGCCAACCCGAATCACAAAAGGGGACTACAATACTAGTACAGACAGAATAACAGAACAGGGGAACGCTCGCCGTCAAGAGGGACAGGGGGGAGGGAAGGGGAACAGTAAGTATATAACAGAACAAACAAACAAAAATAGAATAATATACGACATGTATATATGTGAATAAGCATATAGGCACGATGCCTAACAGTAACAAACAAAAATACTTGGGCAAAAGCCCGCAACACATATATATGAGGCCCGATTAATTTAGAGAGTGTAGGCAGAAACCGACGGAACCGTTATCTTCCCTATGGGGAAAACGCAGGCACCGTAGGAGACGCCAAATCAGAGAAAACGGAAAATAATTCTCAAGAGTCAAAATTGCCGGTCCGGGGCTGACCGCCCACCGTTACCTTCCCTATGGGGATAGCGCAGGCGACGAGCAGCCACGGACCCGCCGAGGTACGGCACGGTGTTAAGATACCCCAGTACTATTGCCTATACGGTAAAAATTTAATATGATAAAAATGCAAGTAATACAGAATACCCACCCTGATATAATGTCAGAATGCAAGAATTTCAAACTTCAAAGAGTGAATATCAATAGGAATAGTTTATTCATTTATTCAATTTGCAATAAATTAAATTTATTCAATTTTTATATGAAAAGTGGAACAACATTTTTCATAAAGAACACAAGAAAAAGGCGAATTTAACTTGAAAATGAATAGAAGAAATTATTTAATCAAGAAATGCACTAAGAAAACTATAAGCGGTGCTACAAAAAGGTTAGTGTGAAAAATTTAAACATGCAAGTACCCTTTTAATAAAATTAGCATTACAAGAAATTTTACTTTTATCCAAAATTTATAGAACGACATGAAAAACGAAGACTCTAAGAAAGCTAATTTGGAATTAATTAAGTTAATTCTTGCTTTAGCGTACTAAAACCGTCTGTTGTAAGATAGTAAAAAGCATCATAACCTACAACAAATTGAATTAGAAACTTCCTCCCCAAACCCATGCGGCATAAACATAGGAGTCGTGTTCTTTTTGAGAACAGAATTTTTTCCCAGTCGAACAAAAATATTTTTAAATAATAGCAAAGATTTTTTAAAGTAAACAAAACTTTTATAACCCCCACCATTTAAGCATAACAAAAGAACAGAAGACATATACCACAATCAGGGGATCGGCACCAGGAACCCAAGAGGGTAGGGACCTAAAACATAAAACAAAAATAATTAGTCGCAAAATTAATAAAATTATAGGTTAAAACTAGAGGATAATTAAAGCAGCATTAATAGGTGTACGTGTGAACACAACATGCCTAATCGCAGCACGTGCCTGACAGACCGGTGGACAGAGTGAACATTGTGTTTGTGCCGAGGTCGGCACAGTAAAAACCAGGTATATAGAATGCCAGGTAAAAGTGAAAAAACGGGCCCGGTCTGGATTTCCGGAACCAAAATTATTCACATTACGATTTTTGAAATGGCATGTATAGGGCTTCCTGCACACGAAGTTGTAGCCACCCCAATCCAGTTTCATTTTCGACTGTGCCGACCTCGGCACAGAATTTAAAAAAAATTTCGCAGAACAGAGATTTGTTAATAATAAACATCTATGTGTTCCCCCCACAGCATTGAACTGTTGGATTACCATGCAAATTCTTTCAGTTCAAGTTAACAATAAAAAGGTAAGTCGACTAGAACCGACCTGCGCGCCGTGGCCGGCCCAAGAGAACATTTCTAGAAAATGAAAACGTGAAAGTGAGCTATTTACAAAAATTGGGTCAAGCAAATTGTGGGTATGCCCGGAACAAAACACCTGGGCCGTCTGCAGCCAACCCGTAGCGTCCAACCAAGCATAGAAACAATTCAAAAATTCTTACCAACAGTATTTGAAAACTTAGGGTAGGTCCTGGTGAGATCCCATGATCGTCTTCACTCCATAAGATGAACACCGCCACCGGTTACTCCTTGGAAGCAATTGGATCTGTGGTGAAAAGACTTGTACCTTAAAATAAATCGGAAGTGAAAGTGAAATTATTGCAAGTGTGGTGTGAAATTGCAACCAGGCAGCTGTGAATCCGAATCTCCAATGGCGGAGGCAAAAGGCAAAGGAAACAAGGAGGAAAACGCGTACTAAATAAGAAAATTAACATAGCACAACAGTAATACAGACAAAACAAAGGTGCAATATAAAATGGAGTTAAAATGTGTAAATAGTTTAAAATGTGTAAATGGTTAGAAAAAATAAATGGGAAAGAGAGAAGTAAAATTATTGAGATTAAAATATATAGGCAATAGTACAGGGTAACACAAAAACTTTCTAAGGGTATTTTTTACCCTTTTAAATTAATAGTGAGATCAAAATTTTAAAATTTATTAAATTTATTCTAGTAAGAGAATTCAAAAACTTTTAAGAAAAAGAAAGAAAATCATATTAAAGGATTTTGTAAATAAGGTTTGACTAAATTAATGGGCCTCGACAATAAATTATACCTGAAAGGGTTTTAAGCGGTTTACATGAATCAATTCCGGGGTGGCATCAACACGATTTAGGGACAAAATTTCTACATTGGTGGGGGAAACAACTTTTACAACCCGAAAGGGACCTTCAAACATAGGGAGGTATTTTCTACTGGCACCTTTAGGAATATTTGCTTGGGAAACATCTTTCCAGACCAACATTTCTTCTTTGTATTCAATAACTTTCGTTTTTGCGTCATACGTACTTTTGCGTTTTTCAAGAATTTCACGCGTATATTCTTTCAGAACTTGTCGAGAATATTGTAATTTTTCACGTAAATCTTGTACGTATGACGGTGTAAAATTTTGAGTAAGAGGATCAGTTTGAGTAAGAAAATTTTGAGAGTACAGCCTGGGATCCCGTCCGAATAAAAGATAATAAGGCGATTCTCCGGTGGAGGAATGCGGGGTTGAACGGTAAACGAACAAAACCCATGGGATTAATTCGTCCCATTGTCTAGCAAAGCCTAGAAGAGCTTTTCGCAGTAAACCTTTTAAGGTACCATTTAAACGTTCGCATGCCCCGTTAGTTTGGGGGTGGTAGGCAGTAGTTCGTACTTTTTTAGTACCCATAAGTTTACATAATTCCTCCATGAGAGATGAACAAAAGGGGGCACCCCGATCAGTGAGAATTTCTCTAGGGGCCCCATGCACTGCAAAAATGTTTTCAGCAAAATTTTTGGCGATAGTGTGAGTTTGTTCGTTTTGCATAGGAAAAGCCCACCCCCAACGAGTTAGAAAATCGACAACGACCAAAACTTTAGAATTTCCTGAAGGGGTAGTAGGGGCATGCATAACATCCATTGAAAGTCGCTCAAAAGGAGCCTCCACCGGTGTGAAAAAACGCATCCAAGCCTGTGGTTTTTTAGGCCCGGGATTACAGGCTGCACACACTTGACAAGCATCAATAAATTTGTTTACATCCTGTGTTAAAGTTTCCCAGAAATATTTGTTGGCAATCATGCCTTGAGTTCGGTCCCTCCCGTTATGACAACCACCAAATAGAGTATTATGGCATTCATCAAATACGTATTTTCTACAATCTTTAGGTACCACAATTAATTTAAGCGCATCACGACGTCTAAATTTTAATTTCCGGCGTAGTATATCATTTTCGACATAATAATCAGAAGAAGTTTTACGTATATTATAAGCTTCAACCGGATTTTGAGGGAGAACTTTGTTCTGAAGAAAATTCATCATATTAGCCGTAAAAGGATCAGATTGTAAAGCTTGTTTCCAGATTTCAATACCAGCCTCGGATGCCAGTGGGTCCTCCGGCCCTTCGTATTCCTCCTCTAAATTCATAATTGCAAACAAAAATTCAGGAATTTTAGGGTGGTCAGCAAAAGAGCCGGCCTCTAGAGGAGGATTACGAGATAAGGCGTCTGGAGCCCCATTTGTGATGCCAGGGCGCTGAATGACACGGAATCGAAAAGATCGCAAAAATGCCCGCCAACGGGCAATGCGGCCCAAAGCAGTTTTAGGGACCACTTGGTCACCCAACATGTATTCTAAAGCTTTATGGTCAGTAATGACATCAAATTCATAAAGAATTAAATAATGTTGAAAATAAGAAATACCGAAAAATATGGCCAACGCCTCCAATTCGGTGACGTGGTAGTTCTTTTCCGCCGTATTCAGCGCTCTGGCGGCATATGCAACCGGATGAAATTTACCTTGGTCATCCGTTTGTTGGAGCACGGCTGCAATGCCCTGAAAACTGGCATCCGTAGCTAGGGTAAACCGTTTAGAAAAATCTGGATATACTAGCACCGGAGCAGTAATAAGCTTTTCTTTTAAAGTTTCGAATGCCAGTTGACACGCACTACTCCAAACAAACTCAGCGTCTTTTTTAAGTAAAGAATTCAAAGGGTGGGCAATTTTGGAAAAGTTTGGAACAAAACGTCTATAATAACCAGCAAGACCAAGAAAACTTTGAATATCTTTGACATTCTGAGGAACAGGAAAATCTTTAACGACCCGAATTTTTTCCGGATCGGTGGAAATGCCAGAGGCGGAGAGTACGTGTCCGAGGAAAGGCATTTGAGATTTGGCAAATTCACATTTAGAAAGTTTGAGAATAACGCGCTCTCTTGAACAACGTAAAAAGACCTCCAAAAGTTTATCTAAATGATCAATTTCAGTAGAACTAGTGATTAAAACATCATCAATATAAACTGTAAAGCCTTCCATTATCCGGTCTATGATGCGCTGGAAGGTTGAGGGAGCATTGCAAAGGCCAAAAGGCATGACCTTGAATTCATACAGCCCTGAGTGGGTTATAAAAGCGGTTTTTTCACAATCAGGGGGATAAATAGGAATTTGATGAAAACCCGAAGCTAAATCTAATTTGGAAAAAATTGAATGACCCAAAATTGATTCAAAAAGCCCATGAATATAGGGAATAGGGTAACAGTCTTTTTTGGTAATAGCATTTAATTTCCGATAATCAACACAAAGACGCCAGTCCCCGTCTTTCTTTGCGACTAAAATAATTGGGGAGGCCCAGGGACTTCTAGAGGGCTGTATGAGTCCTTGTTCAAGCCATGCTGCCAATTTGGCATCAATAATTTGTTTTTGAGCAGGGTTGACTTTATAGGCCCGTGCTTTTATTGGGCGTTTTCCCGGCTCAATTTCAATATAGTGATAGTCTATGTCGGTTTTTCCACAACCTCCAGCTGCATCCCAGATATCTGGAAAATTTAAAATCATGAGACGCAAACGGCGCCGATTTCGTCGAGTTAAACAACAATCTAAAAATTGAATTTTCTGGTTCAAGAGAGCACGTTTTTCGGCGTCCGCAAACGCTGGTGAATTGACTAATTCAACCAGTTTTTGTTGCGTGGCATTCCCATTTGGGGAATCCACCGTTGCGGACTCCGAATCAGGCGTGATGCGCTTTTCCAAAAGTTGGTCTCTGTTTAAATACGTATATCCAATTTCACCTGGATGAAAAGATCTAGAAAATTTGATTGGTACCCACGATCCTTGAACGGGAGGTTCAAGTTCTTCCAGTGCCAGGTCCTCGGAGAGGGCAGGTGGAATATCAGTCCTCCCAGTTTGGCTTCCCTGTGGGGATACCGCACCGGGAGGTCCGTCAAGAGAGCCGTCTAGACCAGGGTCCAGACAGTCCTCAGTGACAGCAGGTTCCACCTGACCTCGGCAGGGCAACTCGACCCAATATTGCACTACGTCAGAAAAACCCACAGATATCAAAGGTAGGGGGCGTTTCAAATTTTCTGGTAAAGGGGAAAGTTGGTCAGATGGAATTAAACAGGGAGTTAAATGTCCAATTTCGGGTGATGAGGGGGTGGCTACCCCCTCTTTCGAAAATTTTGGTGGCTCAGGGGGAGCAGCTAAAGCTTTTGCTAAACTCGTATTTTCTTTTATAACTGCAAGGTGTTCTTGTTCTTGTTCTTGTTCGAGGGGGTGGCCTACCCCCTCTTTCGAAAAAATGTCTGCGTCCATGCCTTCTTCTGGGCAATGAAGAACAATTTCAATATCGTCCTGCAGTGATTGTTTCAAATATGGATCAAAAGGCGACCCTTCTCGAAAGGGAGGCGTGCCCATGCATGTGTCAACTGCATAAATTAGATCCCGAGAGAATTCTTCTAAATGAATTTGTACCGGTGTAAAAATAGAATTTGCCCCTGGACAAGGTGTTTGGGCCGAGTAATCCTGCACAGGGGCGACTGAACCAATTACAGTCGACCGAGGGACCTGGACAGTTGTTGAAGTAGGATTGACCATAAGAAATTCGAAAAAATTTTCTAAAATTTGAACCACTCCCGCATAAGGTAAAATTTTGTAATCAGCCATAAGAGACTCCATAGGGTTGAAAAAACACAAGGGACCCCGGACAGTGGAGGAGATACGAGCGGGGGCCCATACCTCCGAGGAGGGGGGTACAGAAATGTCAACGGCCATGACCGCGGGTGCTTCGTCGCACCAATTTGCCAAAAATTCAGACCGAATTTCAGTTGATGAAAGTAAAGGTACACGAAAGCCTTGCATATTAACTTCGTTTGTAGAAAATAATAAATCCCAATGAAAAGTTTTCATAAAATCTGTACCGATTAGCATATCCCGGTAAAATTGTGGGGCCATGTGAAAAGACCAGCCGTATTCTTTACAGCCAATAGAAAAAATTACAAAAACTTTTGCAGAAATTTCGAGGGGGGCGTTACTAGAAGTTACTGCCGTAATTGGATCTGGACGGTCAAACCGGACATCAACCCCACCCGCCAAAATTCGTTGCACTGTCCGGGGACTGATAATTGAAATTGAAGCCCCTGAATCAATTATTGCCAAAATTTTTGTAGTGCCAGACGTGACCACTAAAGCTGGCATATTATCAGCGGCGGCTAGGACCTGTTCGGATTCCAGGTCAGAGGGGCCCCCAGGAGTTACTGCAATTGAAGTCAAATGGCCCAACAGAGGTTTTTCCTCCTGCTGGACTAAAGTGGATGTAGAAGTTTCTTCTGTTTCTGTGGCCACCGAGGCCGTCTGGGCTCGGCGCTCAGCTGAGGGAGTGGGGGGTGCCCCTCCCAAAACCGGAGAAAAACCCGCTGTCCACGAAGGGGAAGGGTGTTGTTCAAGAGACATAATAGATTCGAATTCTGGGTGATCAGGGCAGGTACGTGTTAAAAGAAAAGCCACGTCCCGAATTTGTTGGAAAAGAACATCATAATATTGTTGCATAAAATTAAAAGTTTCACGTTGGATAGAATGTAGATTATTAAAATTGTGAACCATTTTAGAAAAGACATTGCACAGCTGTTCTTGGGACATAGTTAAATCTAAATGTTGTGAGTCTAAGGTGTTGACTGTTTCTGAGGTAGGAGGGGTAGTGGGGACAGGTTCCTCCCCTTTTGAGGCCTTGCTGAGGGCACGAGCGGAGACCACTCCGACATTAAATTGTTCAAACATTTGATTTGCCTGTTGCAAAGTCATACCTTGAGACGGTAGTGGGGGCTTCCCACCCAAGGAAGGTGTAGGATTTCCCACAACTCCCGAATCCGAAGCGCGCACAAAAGTTTGAGACAAATTCGGCACTCCAGCATTCTGTGGAGAGACAGTACGCTGGAATGGCGCTGGAGTGGGCGTCACAGAGGTCGTAGCCGCCGCTGGTTGAGGATTTTGTCCCTGAATGTACGTAGTTTGAACTCCCAGATTTTGTACAGGTTGAAAATTTTGAGTGGGAGCAGAGGATTGAACTGGGGAGGGATTTTGAGGTGGGGGTACGTATTGAGACAATAGGGGAGCAGGGTTATAATTTGTGGGGTAATATTGTTGTTGATATGTTGAGGGCCCCGGGTATTGAGAAGGGTAAGTATTTTGGGAATACATAACATGGTCGACCCGTTCTGGGGGTGGGCGATTTCTGTAATCAGGAGGGGCTTTCGAGGGATAACGTTCCCAACATTTTTCGGATGGATGGCCCCGCTTTTTGCAGTAACGGCAAGGGGCAGAAAATTTTTTCCGTTTTTCCTCCTCCCATTTGCTTAAAGCTTCCTGAAGGTGTTGTTCGAACCAGTCCTTCATTTCCCGAAAACCTAACCGGGAAGCCGCGACTTCGAGGTTGGACTGTGAGGGAGTGTCAGTGGTTTTTGAGGGCTGGGTTTTTTTGTCGGTGCCCCCCTCTTCGACATAATAAATTGGCAGGTCATACGAGAGGGTATCACCCTCCATGGGACGGGCCTCCCGAGATTCTAGCCGGTCAATTATACGGCGCACATCTTGCATAGTTGGGCGTTGATGCAAATAAAGGGAAGCTAAAGCAGAAGCAAATTTATCATGTACCCCCGCGAAAAGTTGCTGAACGCATTCTTGTTCGCGCTCTTCTTGTGTGTCCCACAGGTCGAGGGCCATCGCTTGCAATTCTGAGATATAATGTCGAACGGACTCATTGGGAAGTTGCTTTCGGTGTGCGAAAGCCGAGAGCCGCTCCCGCAGCGAAAGTTGCGGTTTTGGAAATTGCGATTTTATCAGTTCGAGAAATCCTGAATAGGACTCCACGACCTGTGGGCCACAGCGAGACGCGAAAATTTGGGCTTTCCCCGTTAGTTTGTTCCAAAGGAGGCGCCCCCACTGTTCCTGAGGCACTGCATGAACTGCCACTGCCGACTCAAATTGGGGTAACCAATCCTCGAAATATGCGTACTTGGGGTCGTACCGGGGGACATCCCGTAAAACTTCCAAATAATAGCGAAAAAGACTCGTGTCAAATTTTGGGACCGAAATATCGGTAGCTTCCATAGTGGTAGGGGTTGGGTGTCGCGGACTTTTAGGGATACCCGGTTTTTTACCCACATTATTAACTGAAAAATTTGAATGGGTACCCACAGATGAAGGAGGTTCCGAAAATTTTGAGGGAGGAGGAGAATTTGAATTTTGTTGAGATGGTGGAGGGGGAGGTGGTGACTGTTCGCAAGCCGGGTACGGCTGGGCAGGCGCCGAAGGAGGTCCCGCGACAAAATCTTGCTGTACTGAGGGCGAACCTCCCGAAGAAGGGGCGCCCCCAGCAGGAGCCAACGCTACACCTTTACCTTCCCTTAGGGATAGCGCGGGTGTGCGTTGCTCTTGCTGCCGCGGAACTTCAGCCGGTCCTGCAAGACGATTTTCTGATACGTAATCGGCCGCACCAGCATGCGAGGCCACCATGTCCGCCATATAATAGGGGTTAGGGGGGGCATGTTGTGGGACATAAGGAGGGACTTGCAGTGGGGGCAAATTTTGATTGGGTCCCTCCCATAAATTATTGTTGTCCAATTCTCGGATAACTGGGTTTTCAAAAACTTGTTGTTCCAAATAATCGTAATTGAAATTTGGGGGAGTACGTACAAAATATTGACCCTCGGGATACTGAGAATTTGGGGGTAAGAAACGTAATTGGGGAAGCTGTTGTCGACCCTGAGGGTCTGGAGCCGCAATTTGGGATCCCTCATATAAATGTTGACCATAGGAGCCCGGGTGAACCGCATAATATTGAGGTTCCGCTCGATTTAGAAAATTAGGGTTGGCCACTTTTTCTGGGGAGGCCAATGGTGGATTTTGAGTAGTGGGGTGGGGAACTTGCAAAGGTGGGGACGGGGGAGGTGGGGTATGATACAATTTTGGAGCGGAGGGGCCCCCTTTGCAAATTGGGTTTTTCTGAATTTGTAAATGGGAAGGGGCTTTTTGGCGATTAGGTTGAATATTCCCGTACTGGTCACGAGAAAAAGTAACCCCGCCCATATGTGAAGGTGGAGGGGGAGGAGAATTTATTGTACCCGTTATATACGTATTTTGAAAATTTTGGGAATTTTCACCCGAAACTACTGGTTGGTGAAGTAGGGGAGCCGGAAAAGATTGTAGAGGGGGTTGGGGGCGAGTTTCCCCCGCAAAAGTTTGAGGTTGAGGTATATACGTAGTGGGCGTGGGTATTGGACCCACCCCACTTTGGACCAAAACCACCGAACCCTGACTGTGGGCGGAATCATACACAGAGCCCGTTTCGGAATCAGCCGAATGGGGTGGTTTTTGCGGAAAAAAACCCTGATTTTGGGGGGGCGCCCCCCCACTCAATTGAGCTGCAGAAAAACCCGGCCCATTTTGGGTACCCACAGGCCCCTGAGCTGATTGGGACTGAGAATACCCATCTGTGGATTGTCTACACTGTGGTCTAGACGCACCAGGAAGGGCACCCTCAGATCCCAAAACAGCCGAAACAACTTTTTGGGCGGCCTGAGTGGCATCAAAACGAGGAGAAATAAAATTATCAAAACTGCGACAAAAATTTGAATTTAGTGATGGCTGGGGGGTCTGAGAATTTTCTACAGTTTGGGGAGGGATTTGGGAAGGTCCCAAAATTGGCCCCCCAATAGTTTTGACCCGGGTCTCCCGCTGACTCTGTGTATAATTCTGACCCAAATTTTGGGGAGAAACGACCCCTGCAGATTGGGGGGTGTGCAAATTTGGTAGGTGTAGCTCAGTGGGTCCCCCCCAAGTATTTTGTAGAGCACCAGAGAAATTAAAATTACTGCTGGGGGTTTTCCCTATGGGCAAAATTTCCCCAGCAGTAAGATTACGCCTGGTGCGAGGGGGAGTAGGAGGGCGAACACCCCCCCGAAAAATGACAGGTGAAGGGACTGAATTTTGGGGGAGCCGATTTTCCGAATTTTCTGGCAAAGAAAAATCTTGATTTTGGGGTTGGGGGGGTTCCCCCTGTACTTGATCAAATTCGGAATTTGGGGAGGGCGACGAAATTATAAGTTGAGGGGGTGCAGGTTGAGGAACCTGCAAACTGAAATGAGGTGGATTGTTCAAAAAATTCTGGGGAGAATTTACTGAATTTTGGGGGGGATTCTGAGAATTTTGGGGGAGATTCTGGAAATTTTGGGGAGGGTTTATGGGGTTTTGGGGGGGGTTCTGTAAATTTTGGGGGGGATCTGGTCCCCCCAACACCTCCACCGAGGTACACCTACGCACATTTACAACATTATCTAACCCCCCAACAGCCCCAAAATTTTGGGGGAGATCGGTAGAATTGTGGGGGGGGGTTCTGGTTTTGGGAAAAATTTGGAACATTTTGGGGGAGATTCTGTCTCCCCCGCTCCCCAACAGATACCCGTGCGGATACGCCCGCACCCCCAGAAATTTGGGGGGGGTTGACCCCCCCAACTCAGTTCCCCCCAAATTCGTCGACCTACGCTTTTGAAAAAATTGTTGATTTAAAAAACTATCTGAACTTTCGGGTGCTTGCCCGGTTGGTAATTCAGAAAAAAGTCGGGCAGTGCCGTCCCGCAATTTTTTGAGGTAGCGAGTAAGCCGGGGGGAAGAATCAGACATATTTACTCCAAAGTTACGGTCGCCAGTTTGTCGAATATAGAAATATTCAGTAAAGTAATTTGATTGCAATAAAGATTAGAGGTTCGTGTGTGAGCGTGTAATAAGTCTGATTCTAGCCCTACTTAATCGCTAACCTATTTAAACTAAACGGCACGACCCTAAATTTTCACACGGATTTACTTTACGAAAATACAAAATACAAAGTTCCAAAACGACATTTCAAAAAACAAGAATAACATTTTTGATAATTTCACATAAAATTCACAACTTAACACAAAACAAAAGAACGGGCAAGCACAAATTAAAGTTTAACAAAATCCAAAACAAAAAACAAACCGTATATGAAAATCCCAAGTATCAAGTGTGTGGGTGTGACCCCAAACGTCCCCCCCGTGACCAATAACAGACCGCGCCAGAAAATCGTATAAAGAAGATGGCGCCCAAACCGCCGACTGACAGAAGTTTGAAACCAGAATGATTAAAATTGTAATCAAAATGGCGGCGAAGATGTATTAGCTATGTACGGCCTTGGACCGTACACAGCAGTCAAATTTAGATTAATTTTAATGAAGTTAGCACTCACTTTTGAATAATTTAGGCAAATCTACACAGC
>JASAND010003008.1:0-29016 GCA_030248195.1 Trissonchulus latispiculum
TAAAAGGAAAAAGAGGCGTCACAGCCGACAACAAAATTAATTAGAAACAAAAATTACAAAACATTTTCCCTCCAACCGATGCGTCATAATCCTTATTTAGAAAAGCAGAATTTCCTCCCAGGGAAGCAAAAAATGTTTTTTAAATTAGAAAAGGTTTTTAGAAATTCGAACAGAAAATTTACAACCCCCCTGCTCAAACAATACAGAAAACAGAACATATACCACTAATCAGGGGCTTTGTCGGTACCAGGAACCCAAGAGAGTAGGAACCTAAAACATAAAACAAAAATAATTAGCACAAAACTAGTAAAATTGTAGGTTAGAGCTAGAGAATGATTAAAATAACGTTAATACGAATGTACGTGTAAACACAACATGCCTAGTCGCAGCACGTGCCTGACAAACCGTTGAACAGAGTGAACATTGAGTTTGTGCCGAGGTCGGCACAATAAAAACTAGGTGTATAGAATGCCAGGTAAAAGTGAAAAAACGGCCTAGGTCAAGATTTACTGGACTAAAATTGTTCACATTACAATTTTTAAAAATGGCATGGATAGGGCTTCCTGCACACGAAGTTATAACCACCCCCAGTCCAGTTTCATTTTCGACTGTGCCGACCTCGGCACAAAATTTTAAAACTTTTTGGAGAACAAGGAATTGCTAACAATAAACATCTAAGTGGGCCCCCACAGCGTTCAGCTGTTCAACTACCATGCAAAATCTCCCCTTTAATTTTGATTGGAGTAAATTTTTTAAAGCAAACCCTTTTTAGAGAAAAAAATTTGAAAATTTGTTTGCACTACTCACAAAATAAAAGGTAGTGTACAACAGTAGAATAATCAAATTTTACGTATGCCGGTACAAAACGCCTGGGCCGTCTGCAGCCAACCCGCAGCGTCCCAACCAAGCATAGAAACAATTCAAAGATACTTACCAAAATATTTGAAAAACTTATGTAGATCCAGGTGATTTTCCATGAACTTCCTGACCCCGAAGGCTGCCAACCATAATCCGCTGGAAACAAGTGGATCAATGGCGGAGGAAACTTGTACCTGAAATTAAATCAAAAGTGAAATTTTTGCACGTGTGATGTGAAACTGCGACCAGGCAGCTGTGCATGAAATGAGTATAAAACATCTACAGTGAAAGTGTGAAGTTGAAAATATAAAGTGCCGGTTTAAACTGTGTAGCAAAACCTATAAACCTAAAACTAATAAAAGGCAATAGTACTAGGGATATAAAATACAAAATATAGAAATACCGGAGATATGTGTACGTACATAAGTACGAGAGCCTACATTTTAGAATTTTTAAAGAAGATTATTTAAATCGAATTGAAAAATAAATCCTATAAATTTGAATCAATCGAAAAACAAAACAAAATTCTTTGAAGAATTTCTTTCAAGAAAAAAAAATTTTAAAAAAGGACTTCCAATAAATTAACCGGGCCAAACAAACGACATATTAATCATCGGGGTTTACCCCCTCTTTCGAAAATTAACTTGGGACAGGGAGGGTTGGACAAATAATCAGGAGTTGTTGGGGGTTACTGGAGGGGTGTCACTGTCTACCCCCTCTTTTGAAATTTCAAGATGCAGGCCTTCTTGTCGGACCCCGGACAGCAAGGGGGGTGGGGGCCGAACCCCTAAGGATGGAAGTATCCCCACATTTGTATACATCACCGCAGGCGCGTCGGCACACCAATTTGCTATACATTCTGACCGAATTTCGTCTGATGACAATAATGGGTGGTGTATTCCTTGCATGTTTAGTTCATTAGTAGAAAATAACAAGTCCCAGTGAAAACGTTTCATGAAATCAGTTCCGATTAAAATCTCACGAGAAAAGTTAGGAACCATATGAAAAAACCACCCATATTCTTTACGCCCCACCGTGAAAATTATAAAAACTTTGGCAGTAATGTTTAACGGCGTGTCGTTAGATGCCACTGCGGTGATGGGGTCCCGTTTTTGAAATCGAACATTGACGCCCCCCCCCCTTTAATATTCTCTCAACTGTCCGGGGACTGACAATGGATATTGCTGCTCCGGAATCAATAATAGTCAAAATTTTGGTCCCGCCGGAGGTGACGACTATGCTGGGATATTATCTGCTGCTACCGGTACTTGCTCGGATTCAATTTCGGCGGGCCCTCCCGGCGTTACTGCATCTGATGTCAGATCTGCTAGTTGGGGGGGTGTTTCTGGCTCCTGCGGTGCCGTTGAACTGGCAGGTTCCTCAGTTTCTGTCCCTACAGAAACATGTTCGGGCCGGTGGCAGCAAGGGGCATTCGCACCCCCAAGTAAGGGAGAAAAGCCCGCGGTCCATGAGGGAGGTGACTGTTTTTCGACAAATGAAATCGAGTTGAATTCCGACTGATTTGGACATAGGCACTTCAGTAAAGTTGCCATTTCCTGCATTTGATTTAACAGAACATGATAATGAGCAGAGGAGGTAACGGGGCATAATTTATGGGGTGGTATTGTTGCTGGTATACCGGTAGTCCGGAATATTGAATAGGATATGCATTTGCTGAATGGGTCACATGATCAACCCTCTCAGGTGGGGGACGGTTTTTATAATTTGGGGGGGGGCCTTTGAGGGGTATCATTCCCAACAATTTTCCGGTGCGTGACCGCTTTTTTTACAGTATTTGCAAGGGGGCTTTTTCTGTTTTTCTTCATCCCACTTACTTAAGACTTCCTGGATATGTTGTTCAAACCAGTCTTTTAATTCACGGAAGCCCAGGCGAGCAGCTGCCACCTCCAAATTAGACTGGGAAGTAGAATCTGAACTTTTTGAGGACTGGCTTTTTTTGTCGGTGCCCCCATTTTCGACGTAATAGACTGGCAGGTCATAGGAGAGAGTGTCTCCCTCCGGTGGGCGGGCCTCCCGAGACTCTAAACGATCAATGATACGACGAACATCTTGCATAGTGGGACGCTGATGTAAAAAAAGAGAAGCTAAAGCAGAAGCAAATTTATCGTGCACCCCGGCAAAAAGTTGTTGAACACATTCTTGTTCACGCTCCTCCTGCGTATCCCACAGGTCGAGGGCCATAGCCTGTAATTCTGAGATAAAGTGTTGAACGGACTCGTTGTGAAGTTGCTTTCGGTGTGCAAATGCCGAGAGCCGCTCCCGCTGCGAGAGTTGCGGTTTTGGAAATTGCGATTTGATCAGTTCTAAAAATCCTGAATAGGACTCCACGACCTGTGGGCCACAACGAGAAGCAAAAATTTGGGCTTTTCCCGTTAATTTATTCCAGAGGAGGCGTCCCCACTGGTCCTGAGGGACTGCATGAACTGCCACTGCCGACTCGAATTGGGGTAACCAGTCTTCAAAATATGCGTATTTTGGGTCATACCGAGGGACATCCCGCAAAACTTCTAGATAGTAACGAAAAAGACCCGTATCAAATTTTGGAACTGAAATGTCAGTAGCTTCCATTGTGTCTGGGGTAGGGTGTCGAGGACTTTTTGGGATTCCCGGTTTTTTACCCACATTATTGATTGAATAATTTGTATGGGTATCCACAGATGAAGGTGACCCAGAAAATTGTGAGGGAGGGGGTGAATTTGAATTTTGTTGAAAAGGGGGAGGGGGAGGTGGTGACTGTTCACAAGCCTGATACGGCTGGGCAGGCGCCGAAGGAGGGCCCGCGACAAAATCTTGCTGCACTGAGGGCGAACCTCCCGAAGAAGGGGCGTCCCCAGTAGGAGCCAACGCTACACCTTTACCTTCCCTCGGGGAAAGCGCGGGTGTGCGCTGCTCTTGCTGCCGCGGAACTTCAGCCGGCCCTGCAAGGCGATTTTCTGAGACATAGTCAGCCGCACAAGCATGCGAGGCCACCATCTCCGTAATATAGTAGGGGTTATTAGGGACCTGCTGTGGTAAAAGTGGAGGGACTTGTAATGGGGGCAAATTTTGATGCGGCCCTTCCCACAAATAATTATTATCCAGTTCACGAATTACTAGATTTTCAAAAACTTGTTGCTCCAATTGGTCGTAATTAAAATTTGCTGGAGTACGTATAAAATATTGGCCCTCAGGATATTGTGAGGTTGGGGGTTGGTAACGTAGTTGGGGTAGCTGTTGCTGCATCTGGGGTTCCGGGGCTTCAATTTGGATCCCTTCGTATAAATGCTGACCATAGGACCCCGGGTGAACAGGATAGTAGTGTGGGTCCTCTTGATTCAAAAAGGTTTGGTTGGCCACTTTTCCTGGGGAGGCCAAGGGTGGATTTTGAGAAGCGGGAGGGGGAACTTGTAAAGGTGGAGACGGGGGAGGCTGAGTATGATACAGCGGTGGGGCAGAGGGGCCCCCTTTACAAATTGGGGTTTTCTGAATTTGGGCATAGGAAGGGACCGTCTGTTGATTTGGTAGCAAATTTCCGTACTGGTCACGGGGAAAGGTGATCCCACCCATGTGTGAAGGCCGGGACAATTGAGTTGTTGATCCGTTTACATACGCATTTTGAGAATTTTGAAAATTTTGAAAATTTTTAAAATTTTGAAAATTTTCCCCAGAATAGACGGGCTGGGGTAAATACGTAGAAAGGGGGGTATGGGGTCCCCACCATTGCGGAGCATGACCACAGAATTTTGACTGTAGGCAGAATCATACACAGATCCTGCTTCGGAGTCGCCCGAATTAAGGGGGGTTTGGCCACCCGTAGCCTGAATTTGGGCAGATTGAAAAAGCCCATGGTTTTGGGGGGGGGCGTCCCCCCACCTGCCTGTTCAGAAGAAAAGCCCACACCATTTCGAATATTAGTAGAATTGTGTGATATTCTTGGCTGAGAATACGTATTTTCGGGGGGTGCCGATGGTTTAGGGGGGCTTCCCCCGAGCCCAACAAGGCAGAAACTACTTCTTTGGCTGCCTTGGCAGCATCAAACCGGGGAGAGATAAAATTGTCAAAATCACGTCGAAAATTTGAATTTTCTGAATGTTGGGCGTGGTGGGTTTTTCCACAGGCTGGGGAGTGATTTGTGAGGGTGCAGAAACTGGCCCCCCAAGCGTTTTTACCCGGGTCTCCCGCTGGCTCTGTGTATAATTCTGCTCTAAATTTTGGGGAGGGACGGCCCTTGTAGATTGGGAGGAGCGCAAGTTTGACAGGTGTAGCTCAGTGGGTCCCCCCCAAGTATTTTGCAGAGCACCAGAAAAATTAAGATTACTGCTGGAGATTTTCCCGGTGGGGAAAATTTCTCCAGCAGTAAAATTACGTCTGGTGCGAGGGGGGTAGGAGGGCGGACACCCCTTCGAAAAATTGTAGGTGAGGGAACTGAATTTTGGGGGAGTCGATTTTCCAAATTTTCTGGTTGAGAAAAATCTTGATTTTGGGGTTGGGGGAGTTCCCCCTGTAGTTGATCAAAATCAAAATTTAGGGGAGGCGACGAAATTATAACCTGGGGAGGTGCAGATTGGGGAATCTGTAAGCTGAAATGGGATGGATTATTTAAAAAATTCTGGGGGGAACTTGATGAATTTTGGGGGAGAGTCTGAGGATTTTGAGGGGGGTTCTGGAAATTTTGGGGGGAATTCATAGGATTTTGGGGGAGGTTCTGAGAATTCTGAGGGGGATTTTCCGAGTTTTGGGGGAGATTTTGCAAATTTTGGGGGGATCTGGTCCCCCCAACACGTCCACTGAGGTACACCTAGGCACACCCAAAACATTGTCTACACCCCCAACAGCCCCGAAAGTTTGGGGGAGATTAGAAAATTTTTGGGGGAGATCGGAAGGATTCCGGGGAGAATTCTGGGAATTTTGGGGAAAATTCTGAAAATTTTGGGGGAGACTCTGTCCCCCCACCTCCCCTACTGACAACCGTACAGGTACCCCAGCACCGCCAGAAATTTGGGGGGAGTTGAACCCCCCCAACTCAGTTCCCCCCAAATTCGTAGACCGGCGTTTTTGGAAAAATTGTTGATTCAAAAAGCTGTCGGAATTTTCAGGTGCTTGCCCAGCAGGTAATTCCGAAAAAAGTCGGGCAGTGCCGTCGCGTAATTTTTTGAGGTAGCGAGTAAGTCGGGGGGAAGAATCAGACATATTTACTCAAAAGTTACGGTCGCCAGTTTGTAGAATTATGAAAATATTCAGTAAATGACTTTGATTTCAAATAAAGATTGGGGTTCGAGCAAGAGTTTGTAATATGTCTGATAGATCCCTACTTAATCGCTAACCTACACATAAAAAGACGACACGACCCTAAATTTTAACACGGATTTACTTTACACGAAAAAAATACAGGATCAACCACAACTTCAAAACATATAAAATTTCCACAAAAAGACACAAGATATTTCTTTCAAAATAAGCCAAAAGAAATTAAGGCAAGCACCTTTCAAAATACTAAACCCACAAGAAGACAAACTTGAAAATACAAAAGGGGAGAGTTCCCCGGTTACACCCCCAAACTGCTCAAGAGAGCCACAAACCTGACAGCAATGATGAGAGAAGGAAAAGCCGGTGACTCCCGGAAGTTCATCCCAACGACTGACTGTAGAGAGTGCGCCCAAATTTGAAGAATTTGAGTATTAGTTAGCTCCGTCCTTGGACCGTGCACAAGAGTATAATTTAGGTTGATTTGCATAAAGGTAGCACTCACTTTTGTATATTTTAGGGTAAAGTCAAGGAAATATTCTACACTGTCTGTTAGCAACGCAGGCTACCCCCCCCCCCCGCTTACCTACAGCGACGAAGTTGGCGGAAAACTATTTGTGCCTGCTCGGAAGGCATGGGTAGAAAAAATAGGCTACAGAAAAGGAAGCAAAGGGAGGGAAAGGAGGAAAGTTTGCCTGCAAAAGAGAAATTAATGCAGGTTGCAATAGAGACACAGGGGAACCTTTTCACCCCCATGCCAAACAACCTAAGAATTTTAAAATATTAAATTAAATTTTTAAAAAAATTGAGAAACTATCTTTGATGACACCACCATCCTGCAGCAGTGTTGGATCAGATCTCCCAAGTATATAGCTTAAACATAAGAAAATAAGTACTCAACTGTCTAAGTTTTCTGCTCTTGTAAAAGTTTTAATTGATTCTGTAAAAATTAGTTCTTTAGGTCTTTCTTTAGTTTTTTTCTATGAAAAACGTTGCTTCCATCTTTCGTCCTGACAACACTACTTTCTGTTTGCCAATTTTCAGAGATGGTAGAGGTTAATTTCCGACTACATCCCAACGGGCTCTAACCTTTGATGAGTGAGGTTAATCTTCAAATATGTAAACTTATTAAAATTTTCATTCGGCGTTTTATCGTTGACGTCTGAACGAAGGTGTCCGCACCTTTTCACTTATTTACCAATTGGAATTTTAGAACAGAAAATTTTAAAAAAATTCGTTTCAATTAATTTAGACACATACACAACTGCAATTTGTAATACACCCAAAATAACTTAACCAAATTTAAAAATCAGAAGCATGGAAACTAAAACTTACGAAATTCCAGAATAAAGAAAATTTTTCCTTAGAATAAAATTATACATTTTCCAATTTTTCAAGCATGTTATGATTTAATAGCTGATGTTTCAATCACCTGAAAAGGGGAAGGGGGAAGTTTGTCTTATATACTTTCATTGTTCCGTTTCCAGTTTCGGCTCTAAATTTATTCTATGTGGTTTCAGCTTCCGTTTTAATTCCAATAATTGCAGCTTCATTTCACTTTTAGCTTGAGCTCTTAATTTCTCAGTTTCATCCTCCATGATCCACTTTCTGGTCTACACTTGTTCAGTTTCAGCTCAAACTAGAATTTTGGTTTCAATTTCAGTACTAGTTTGAAAAACACAATATGAATGGCAACTCTGTGAGTGACAACTACAAAATCCAGCTTTTACAAATTTTAAAGTCTTGCAAAAGTGTTGAAGTCTAATTCTTAAGCGTGGAACCAGCTTGTTCCAAATCCTACCGGTTCCGGTTTCGGCTCTAAAAATCCTTCCGGTTCGATTCCGGTTCCGGTTCTGGCTCCAACCGGTTCTAATGGAACCGGCCCCACCTCTCAAACTGCTAAAGCATGGGCACAAATGTAGATTCGATCGTCCTTTGATTTGATCGACTTTGATCAAATTGTCCAGTGCTATAGTGCTCAAAATAACTTTCAACTCCACCCACTGGGTGTGGAGCAATCTTCGGTCAAAAAGTTTTTGCTGTTGTTTGACGAAATCAGTTATTCTACCAAAACTTTAATTTACTTTAGTTTCATTTAGTTTACTTACAGGGACCAAGAGTACATAATGATAAGAGTATTACAAGCCTAACACTCTATGCAGTGAAGGCCAAAACTATATATGCTATGCGCGCTATCGGCTGACCCCCCCCACGAATTGACCCCCTCTCACACCGCCCCTACATGGGTACATAGTCCCAAACGGGGGTAACTCACTCGCTTAGCAAGTTTTCTACATGCAAGTATTAAACATACACGCTTAAACCTCCTCCCCAAATTGGGCCGCTATTAATTTCAACGTGTATTTATGCAAAGCAGTGAGCGACCCCCGTTTGGATCACGTTCACATATAGGGGCGGTGTGAGGGGGGGTCAGCCGATAGCGCGCATAGCATAGTTTTGGCCTTCACTGCATAGAGTGTTAGGCTTGTCATACTCTTATCCTTATGTACTCTTGCAGAGACCTAATTAATCCAATAATGTTCAGCTTTCGGATCCTCTAATTTGAGTATAAACTTACCTATGTTTGTGGCCTACTGCTATTAATTCTGACAGAACCTGTTTTCAGTAAAATCGCGTCAAATAGTACAACCAATTTTTCTTCAAATTCTTTCCTTTCAAAATTTCAAATTCTTGAGTAGTCTAGAATTTCAAAATTTTACAGGAGGTTTATCATTATACCCGATGTATTTTCTGAAAGTTTGAATGAATTTGTGCAATAACTTTCTGCAACGCTATAACGCACGTAAGGAAAGCACGGCCTTCAGAGGCTGACGGTTGACTTGATCGTGCGACAGAGTAATCGGAATCGCTACGATTTTCTAAAAATTGGTGACAAATAAATACTGAAAGTAACACAATATAAGGAGCCAAGTAATCTGTGTAAATATGATGAAATTTGTGCATTTTCATTACCATTAGTTGCAATTCAGAATTATGACGGCTCCTTAGTGGTCCGTCAGCCACACTATTTGCGGTTTTTCTTTGCGGAAACTATCAGTTTTAGTGTGTAGTAGAATGAATGGTCTTGGCTTGGGCTGATATTTGAGCTGAAGACGGACCTCGTTACTAGAATGGCATGAAATTGCCAGCTTTCTTCGGCATATTGAAAAGTGATAAATTATGCCTCCGGACCTGCCTTTATGGATCCTAATTTAGGCCTTAAAATATTTGGCAATCTCAAAGTGAAGCTAGATTGAAACGTTTGATAAAGCAATTCCTTCATTTTCTGAGTTGAAAATTGAGATATTGAGATACTGTTGAGATATTTTTCATTTTTTAGCTAGATGGAAGGGTATATACACGTTACAATAATTAGCACTTGAGGTGCAATCTCCTTTAACACCTTGACCGCCGTGTGACCCATATTGGGTCACACTAGACTATTACCTGTGGGCCATGTGACCCATATTGGGTCACGCATTGTTCTGACTTCTATTGAAGTCCAATATACTGGCGCAGTAGTTATTACAATCAAATTTGCATGCTGGCCTGACAGTAAAGTTTTCAGTTAGTCATATGGGACCGAAAAAGCAGATTTTCACAGATTTTCATATTTCACCGTTGTGAGCAATTAAGACAAAATTTTTGACATAGTAAGTTTTAGTTTTACATAAGAATGAATAATAAACATAAATAAATAAGCTAACCATAATATATACCGAAAATAAGCGTGAGCTAGTTTGAGTCGTTAAGTGAAGACTGCGAAGTTATTACTTGGGGGTCATGTGACCCATATTGGGTCACACCCAGTGTTGGACGCGGGCCGAAATTGGCGGCCCGCACCCGCCCCGCAGCCCGCGTTCAGATTTTTGGCCCGCACAGGGCCGGCCCGCGGCCCGCACCAATACAACTCGGCCCGCGGCGGCCCGCATCTAAATTTTGCTTATGCAAGCCTCATAGCATTAAATAATTGTTAAGCGCGATTGCTGGTTTTTGAAAGCATTCACATAGCTGCAGTCGTGCGTTTTCAAATTTTTATGTAAGAATTTTGGACTAGTGACTGTATTATTGTAGCTCCCCGCTGCGTTTCAGCTAATTTCTTGGGACTTTGAAAATTTTGGTGAAGTTTGGTGTGCCATCCTAAACTACTGGAAAACATAGCCCAAAACTGATTACACAGAGGATATGTCTTAAACTTCACGATGGCATGTGCTCTTTGACTCTACTCTGACTCTAGTTCCTGTGGTGCGACCTCAGGGGTGACCTAGACTAGCAGCGTTGGACGCGGTCACGGGTACCCGCGGTACATGAAGTATATACATGAACGTTAATTAGTATATATGCTCTTTGAGATAATAAAAAATTTTAACGTGTAGATGATAAGCTAAAATGGAATGTTATGAGTTGGTTAAACCCTGCAGCGGAACAAAACAAACTATTCAAAAAGTTTCAATTAATTCTATGTAGGATTAGATGAGTATTAAAAGTTGAAAATGCTCGAAGTGGATGAAACCAACGCTTCAAGCAGTGTTAGTTGATATAGTAAGCTGCCGTTCCGCAAAACGTTAGTAGCTTCAACCTAGAAGTGAAAGAAAAGTCGCCCTGCACATAGAAATCCACGATCGATCAGCCTAATGCGGCAATGAATAAAATCCAAAATTTGCTATGTTTATGTACGTGTTTACACACAAAAATCTCAATGGTCAGGTCAAAGGAGGAGAAATAAGCGTTTAAAGACTGTATTAGTCTGTAATTTAGCTGGTCTGCCTGAAAAGCTGGAAAATACCTTTGCTTGTTTTATATCGCCAGTAGAATGTTTCCTTATAAGCATCATAATAACTCGATCTCTTTTCAATTCTGTAATTTGAGAGCTACTTCGTTTGAAAACGATGCTCTAAAAATGATATGTACCAACCAACCAACACTGATAAATTGATAACTATTAAAAGTGACCAGGGTAACAAGACCTAAGCCCAAGAGCAGACCAAATTAGCAAACATTTATTTTTAATTTGAACAAATCGAGTCCACCCTGACCAAGCTGCGCTTATTAGCTGCAGAAAATGGTAAATGAGAAATGTTCGAAATTATAAGGAAAAGAGAAGTGGGAAAAGGAAGAAGAGAAGGAAAAGAAGGAAGACAAAATGTATTTCAATTAGAAAAAGTTCCATTATATTATTGGAATTCGTAAAAAATTCAAAATTTCTTACCCTATCTCACCAAAAATCAGCCCGCATTGGCCCGCGCGGGCCACTGCGGGTACTAATTTTCGGCCCGCCCCGCCCCGCCCCGCGGGTACCCGCGGGCACCCGCGGGTACCCGCAGCCCGCGCCCAACACTGGTCACACCACGTAAACCTCAGATTTGAGTGTCTATGATATCAGGGAATCTATCTGACCTTTTGACATAAGTATAAAACGGTTTTCGCAAAAACTGAGTTTCGGCCTACGTGTTATGTTATATAAGCTCTAATACCGGCAGTCAATGTGTTAATATAATTCATTCTTCCACAATTTAAAATTCCTCGCCTTTTGCATCTGTCAAAACTCAAAACGTGCCTACAAGAGATCATATCAGATCTGAGTGCAAAAGAACCTTAAGTGGGCGTTATTTAATCCTGTTAATAATGTTCAGTCAGTATTAAAGGAACTGTTTTGTTTTAGTGGTTTTAGATATAATTCGAGACTTGAAGCTAAAAGCATCTTTCCGAAAGAAGTCATTAGAATTTCCGACGTTTATCTGAGATTAGTGACATAATATCTGACTATGTACATAGAAGACCGAGGAAGCCAGTACCGTAACTCAAATCCACTCCCACAACTTTGTTATAAACCTGTCAGTCTGTTTCAGAAATCAAATCTTCCTAATCTACACAACTTTTGGTAGTCTCCTTTCAATATCGCAAGAATTTCCCTATTACAACTGTTTTATACATGACCTCCACCCTTCAAACGTTAGCTGAAACCAATTTGGTGTGAACTTGACAAAAATCGTTTCAAGCCTAAGTTAGGTAGGCGGAATCTTTTCAATTTAGCTTGACATTATTGAGCCTAGAATATCTATTCGTGCCCACCAGTAAAATTGGTAGCTTTGTTAATTAATGTGGTAAGTTTCTTTTCTTTATTCCTGAAGGATTGGGTAAATATTCTGAATAGTTGAGTGTTACCTGAGGCCAGGATCTTGAAAAGGAACCCCATCAATTACTGTTCATCCTAACTACGTCTATCAAACTCGAATTTGATCCTCATAAATTCATAACAAATTAGAACACAAAGATACCCTTCCAATTTTTCTACTCTACATATCTTTGGTGTTTCTTATGCTACAGGTGCTGATAGGTAGTTTTCAGAAGAACCTAGGTAATCTAGGCACCCATAGATTTGGCTATCAGTCTCATACAAAATGATGGATAAGGCAAAATAGATTATTGGTACACCATATTTATTTATGGGGAAATTATTAGGTGTAGGGTGGACCTGAAAACCTTTGAAATAATACAGAGCTCTCAGCTGTTACAGCACAGTGGGGAAATTAGAAGCGCTGGTTCGAATCCAGTGGTAGTCAATTTTCGTAATTTATCGTATATACTTTTTTTACAGCCACCTCACCCCAGTCGGTAAGCAGTGTCAGCAAATTTCAAAATTTGGTTGGGGTGGGGGAGCTGACACTGAATTACTGTGACCGTGTAGCCGAATGGTTAAGGCGCCGGACTTCGGATCGAAAGGTCCGAGGTTCGAGGTTCGATTCCCGCCTTAGCCATAATGACGTTTCATTGTTTCCTTGAGCAAGAAACTTAGGTCACTGCTCCGCCGGTCGGATGAGGCGTTAAATTGGTGGACCCGTGTGCTGCCTTGCTGGGGGTAGTGCACGCTAAAGAACCCTTAATCCACTTATCGTCAAGAGTTGGGCGCGGAGTTCCCGGTTTTGGAAGGTACCCCCCCCCCTTGGGATATACCGGCACTTCTGCAATGTGGTCCGCCTACCTCCTGCGAGGGAGTGTTGGGTGCAAACGAGTCATGTACTCAAAATGGATCACACAACTTCAGGGTTTGTCTCTGATCCCACCCCATCTGCGCTTGGGGCTTGGAGTGTCGAAAGATGCTGTGCTCCTCTACCTTGCGTATGAGCAGTTAATGGATGTCTTACTACAGGAGCCGAAAGGCCAAGGAGGTGTCTGCTCCAGCTTCCCATTGTGGGACAGCATTCAGGCGACGAAGCGAGAGTCATACTAGCTATGACTGATGGGGAGAGACAAAGGCTAGCGCCCTCATATAGCCTCTTGGCTGAGTAGCCCGGCAATAACAACAACAACAACAACACTGAATAACTGCTTCGCAATTATCTGAGGTGTTCTACAAGGCTATCAGAACTTCCTTTACTTTCACCGTAATGGAGGTGCTGTGGTAGCTCCACCTGACGGGCGGCCACCTCTTAACAATCTCGGTAAATTGCCCAAGGTGGGAAATCCAGGGTTCCCCTATAGGAAGCTATTTGCGGCTCCGTGCTGAAGCCGGAGCTGAGCAAAGATCAGAGTTGATCAATTGCACAGTGCGGATCCGACGGATCCAAAATTTCGGGATTGTCGTCGATATATGTAGGCAGTACCTTCTCGTCCCTGATCGACTGGTCAATGCGTTACTGTTCGCGTGCAGAAGTCATTTGTTTACCTATATAACAGTATATTTACAGATGTAAACTTTCGACTTAGCTGAGTAAATCTGGGCTGTGGAGATATCCTTCCAGCTGTGAAATGATTCCACCTCCATCATTAGTGTAAAGAGCACAAGAGAATGCTTATAGCATTCTCCCCATTGTGCGATTTCAGGTCGTAGTGCGATTCCAGTTTGTCATGCAGCCAAAGTCTCGTATATGCTAAAGTTATGAAAAAAACAAAGGCAAAAAATTTGCTCATTTACATTTTAAAGATTTGTAATGAAAGTAAATTCTGCTTAGTCAAAGTAGTGAGAGGTTAATGAATGCATGCGGTATTTACATCTTAGCTTACCAGTGCCAATTTTAGATCTCATTCTACTGGATTTCCTTACGCTTCTAAGGCGTTAAGGTCTAATATTTCGGAGTAGACTAACCGTCCAAACTTCTTTAATTAATTAAAGGTTTTATTTTGAGGAAATCTTGGAGCTACTTTTCTCTCACTCTGCCAATTTACTTAAAATTTAAATTAAAAGAAACTACAATCCAAAAATGCCAGAAACTAATTTTTTTGCGCAGCATCTTCCGTATATACTTAATATATACTTAACATTAATTAAATATATACTACATGTTTGATCTTGCTTTACTTACACATCGAAGTCCAAATTGAATTTTCCAAACACGCTTAGTTTGCAGTGTCTCTAATTTCAGTCACGCACTTGAATCGTAGCTTTATTAATTTATTTATTAAGCGTGTGAATTTTTTCATGCATATTTTATGCCTGTTTAATCAGGTATTTAAAGCGAAAAATTTGCAATACATCTTCAAGTTGTCTGGATTCAAGATTTTAAGACATAACATCTGGTCTCCGTTCTTAGAGTCTGTCGTCAAATAAGCCCTAAGCAGTAATAAGTACCCTATAATGTCGTTTGGATGAGTGCATGTTGGTACGAGATACGACTAGGGTTGTGCCGTTAAGAAATTTCTCGGGCCGGGCTCGAGCTTGGGACAACCAACCACCTCGGGCCCGGCTTCGGGCCGGGCTAGCCCGAGGAGCCCGAGCGACCCGAACAGCCCGAGTGTAGCTCGACTCGAGTGGCGCGAGTACAGCACGACAGCTGTAGAGAGGCCAAAGAGTTGCTCAAATTACATCCGGTTTGCGCTAGCAGTTTTAATAGTAGTCGGTAGACAGTCATGGCTAATAGTAGTCTAATAAAATGTAGTAGCTTTAATAGTAGTTGAATGTTTATGGCTCGATTAGCTGGATTAGGATCTATGCCATTGTTAAAAGCTTTTAATTTCATAATTTTTAGATAATGCTTTGAACATGCTTTAAATTTGCAACCACGCACAGCAGCTATAAAGCTTATATTGTTGAACATAAGCTTTTTGGTTAAGTATTGAATACTAAAGAACGATCATACATAACATAACAGAACAATACATAAAGGAACGATCAATTAATCGTTGAGAACCCACTCATACAGCTTAGGAGCTTTACGCACACAATTGACTTTACTCGTTAATTTCCTTGCGCCAAAACAGGGTTTCTCTATCACCACAGGCAGAGTAACTTGTATGTAGTTTCTTTAACCCTCTTCTTCCCAAGGATTCTCGAGGACCAGTTTGATAAAATACTATAAGAAAGTAGTTACGACAGCAGCGTTACTGTCTGTGCTCAGTTTAGAAACTGTCATGTTTCCAAGCACAGCTGTCAAGAGTACATAACGATAATATGCTACCAGGCAATCTCTCTGTTATCTAAGGATAAGCTTGCGTTCTGTTAGCTAACAACTGCCCCCCCCCCCCAAATTAGGACCGTCACTTTAAAGAAATTTCGCGCCAAGATTGTGTTTATAAAGCTTGAAGCCGGAACAAATTCCCGCGCACAATGCTTGTGTTTTTGAGCTGGCAATTAAACATAGCACGAGTCAGCGTAACTCCCTCTTCGACCAGGTACTGATGTGCGGGGGCGGGTCACTAGGATTTAATTTGCCAGAAATGGGGCAGGGGGGTGGCCGCCGTTATTGAACAGATCATAGTTTTGATCTGATGACAGAGCGCTTGCCTAGTTACATACTCTTATCATTATGTACTCTTGAGTAGAGTTGTTGACCTGCCGAGGAAAACCCGGCCGGCCGGCCCACTATGGCGCCAATCCGGCCGGCCGGTTGGCTGGCTGGCCGGTCGCCGGTCATCACCCGGCCGACTGGCCGGGTCAGAAGCAGCCGGCCGGCCGGCCGGTCTTCAGAAAAAGGACACTACTTGGTTTTGTCTGTTATAATATATATATATATATATATATATATATATATATATATATATATATATATATATATATATATATATATATATATATATATATATATATATATATATATATATATATAACCAGGAGAACTGTATGCATCCTTTAAGGCTAAAAATTTTGCAAAACGCACGAAAAATAGGGTAAAAATGGGACCGGCCGGCCTTTTTTGACCGGCCGGCCGGTTTGCATCACCCAGCTCGCCGGCCTCCCGGCCGGGTTTACAAGCGCGGCCGGCCGGCCGAGTTCACAAGCGCGGCCGGCCAGGTCCGGCCGGCCGAGTCAAAAAACCGGCCGGGCCACAATACTACTCTTGAGTTCTTGACGACATTCAATCACACCAACTCCAATACTTAACACACATATTTGGATCAATTGAATTCAAATTTCTTAAAAGTTTAAATAGATAATTTTCTAAAAGTTTCTAAAAATCAGGCAACTGTAACAAACCTTAACCCTTTTATGCCCGCGGTTGACATTTGGCACAAGTGGTGATTTTTGGTATCTGTTCTAAAGTGGAGACACTGGTTGTGCAATGGCGCTTTCATCACGCTCCCCATTTTTTCTTTGACACTCTCACTACAATTTGCAGTAATAGGTTCAATACTTGCTAACGAAATAAAGCCCCGGCGGCCCTTTGGCGGAATGAATAATGCTGTATTTATTTTAAACGAATCCAGCGTGGATTGCAGTTGCGGCAAAACCGTTGAACTGGGTGATAGGGGAGGTTATGCAGATTAAACTATAGTATTAACATATTAGTTGATCCTGTCTCAGAAAGGAAAAATAAATAGCACCTAGCAATAAATTTATCGGATTTTTGCAACGAAAGTTTCGCAAAAATTCGTATTGTCCGAATTTGACGGCTTCTAAATATTTTGGACGCATCACCCCAAACCGCTGTATTCGAAAATGTAGAGAAATAATTAATTCTCTATCGATTGATGGTAGTCCCAAATCTCTAGGCGCTCTCAGTAAAAAACGGCAGCCAAAAATGTAAAACTGGTCATTTTGAGCCGCCTTCTCCGAGAAGTCTTGGGAAAAAGAGGGTTAAACTTTCCACAATTTCCAGACTGTCTGTCAGTTGGGAGACGGATTAAGATGTTCCAAATTTTTTATCTTAATTTTTCTTAAATAAAAGGTTCCTTCCCGCATTCGGTAGTGCCAATCCTCCTCATATTAACAACATGAGCGAGAGAGATTATTTAATATCACACTAGTTTTATTAAAAATTGAATATTTAGGCATTATTTGGGAACATTTGTTGCCTTGTTTTTAATTCCACTATCAGTCGCCATGAAGGTCATAGTTGCATGTGTGATTTTTCTTGTTGCCGTCTGCCAGCTCTGCACCGCTTTCACCGCCATCTCCAATCTCATGGGTCAGGACTTTGGTGTGAACAAAAGACCCCGATTCAATTCCTGGGATCGAAGAGATTTTTTGGTTAAGAGATTTGGTCTCGTTCCAGGAGCCGTTGCTTGGGATGAAGACATATGATTATGTTAGATTTGCTTCAAACGAACACAAAACTTTAAATCAACTATTGGGCCACTTTGATTGTTGTTGTCATTATACTAAATAGTTAAGTGGGGAATTGTACATATTTACTCCAATTAGCAGCAAAGAAGTACAGTCAAATCATAAATCAAAACCTACATGGGCGCAATTCAAAAAGAAACCCTAGACCCCACCGGTTTGGCATGAATACTGACTTGACTATTCACTATTTTACGGAACTGCAAATGTAAAAGCTAGGACTACTACCGTGGCGGATTGCTGTTAAACTTTTCAAACATATCTTCTACCAAGAGTGCCTTCTACCAAGCAAAAGCTCTGTATAGATGTTAAAACGGAAACACTTAGGTCCCTTTTTCATATATCCCACCTACTGTCCAATTCAGTGTACACGAGAGCACTTTAATAAATAACATACATTAATATACGCGATACATAATTACAGCAATACATCAATCAATTCAAGTATTAAGGTTAGCAGCAGCAGATTCATTTTCTTCATTAGAAGGTTCATCATCATTGCCTCTGACGTCACCAGAAATATTTCCGTCCTCGACTACCTCCGTCACGGGTCGACTCACAGTTCGTCGATCATTCCCCTCAACATCGTCCAGCGGAGGAACGTATCCGTTGATTCCTGGATCCGGTTCTTCGCTCAGTGCAAGATTATCCGGTCGCGGCGCCTCCGGAAGGAAGTCGTCATCAGGCCACAGTCTTTCAAACTCTCTCTGAGCCTAAAAGAAAACACACTTACAGTTTACTACAATCCTAACACAATAATTTGTTCAGAAAGTCTGGGGACAAATATTACATGCGTATTGATAGGAGCACATCTGAAGAAGGTGAACTGAATATCTTAACAAAAGAAAATGTTTGTGCCAGAGGGCGTGTATGTACAATAACTCCAGAACGACTGTATTGCTCTTGAGCGTATTGCCTGAACTGAACTCTCTCAAGTTCAAATTTACACTTCGCTAATATGTAATTATTAATAATGTAGCTAATAATTTGCTAAAACGCATACTTACAAATTTCACAACAAATTCATAGTCCATGCTGTCATCGGGTAGTGGAGTTAAGATTGCATTCTCTGGAATTGCATTAGATGGGTCAGGATGACTGGGCCCAGACTTGGGGGTATTGAAGAATAGACTCCAAATTATTCTGGGCTTTGTGACCGTATCGTCAGTCGTGGCATCCGCTGAAAAATTAAATGTCAAATCCACGCACGTAGGATACCATTATTGCAGTAAGGCAGACAAAAACATTCACAAAAACGTCCAAAATAGAAGCAAAGTGTGTATTCCAGCATTACAGTATTCGCCTGTTAGGTCTACAAAATCATTCAAGCTTTGGGATAAAAAATTCCAAGAATTCGAGTTTTTTGCTAATGCAAATGCAAAGTTATATAATGGTAAAACTAGGTAACCAACCAGGCAATTTGGCAAACAAATTATCCACAACAGGCTTCAGAGCGTCCCGTGCGTTGATTTCTTCGCCACAGAAGCCAAGTAGGTAAATTATGACTAAAACATAAAGGACAATCGGCTAAGGCTTTGATGAAACAGCAAAAAGGATTTAACTATCACCAATTCTTTCGAAAACTTTAATTTTGACCAAATCACTAAATTGAAAATCTGCACACGTCAGGAGACTAGCTTTCTACGATAAGGTTAAGAAGATTAGAACAGAGCTAAATTAATTCCTGCCAAGTAAAACAATTATGTAGGCGTGGGTTCATTGGGCGAGTTCTCCGACCAACAAAAACCCAGCAGCACTATACAAATAATAAGCAAACGAGCATGGGATTCAAGCGGTGTTTGCTTAGATGAAAAAATAACTATAATATAAATATAATAAAAAATATAATATTAGATCAAATAATACTAATCAATAACGTACACATGTCAGAGGGACAAACCATGGCTCCGGAACCAAGCTCAAGAATTCTTACAGGCTGAATACAGGAATCACAAGAATATGTCAACAGGGACACCTACAAAGAGTAAACAGTTGAAACTGTAATTTCTAAGCGGATCAAGTCAACTACGAGCAGGTATAATTCTGGGATTTTGTCAAGATTACCGCATCACAGTTTATACAAAATTTGTAAAACTTTTTTAAACGAGCTAAATTTGAATGCGCATGTTTTTGTTCGACCAACCAGATTTACTACACGGGTGCCAGCAAAAGGCCGGAAAACGCCATAAGTACAGCGCTATTATACCCTGTATTTTTTTACCATAATACATAGTTTTAACACTGAGCTGAATGGATCACTTCCGAAAAGCGCTATTAACCGAGGAACAGCAGAAGTGCACCGTAACTATACACTAGTGATGCGATCCTCCGCATCCGCATAAGAAATATTTTTCTATACGACGATGGTCCTTACAATGATTAGCACTCCATTCTATGATTATGCCTTCAGGGAAAAATGTGCATAGGATACAGTATTTTAACAGGACATAAACTTTAGATCAACGAACAAACCTTTTGTCCATCTGATAAAGCAGGAAGCAGTGAACGATCTGTTGCCAGAATACCTCGACAAACACTATAAGGTCGTTGGCATGCCTGTAGATTGAAATAAGACTCTTCAATGATAAGTGATCTAAAATCAAGATATCATTAGCCTATTAATAAAAACGATCTGGTTCCATACATTTATTCCAATTTTTTACACCCTGCTTACGTATAGGTACATTTAACGTTAGCTCTTGATAATACATGTATGACAGCGGGTATATTGTCAGCTTGACACTTCCTCTGCTAGGGATGGGCGAGGCAAAAAGGACTAGAAAAAAGGTTTTTTCCGTTTTTTAAATGTTTCCGATGGGGTGAAAAAAATGGAAAAATATTCCAAGTTTCAATAGTTACTTACTTCTTTTGATACTTCTTTTGATCAGTCACCGAGTAACCAGTGATTTTATATGGCGGAAGGCGGCAACACGAAATCTCCTGGGATGATCTTCTTTTGCTAGATTCACAGGTAGTGAATTCCAACTGCGTGTAGTCGATGGTATAAAGCTGTCAATATGATGACTTGTGCGAGAATGAGGCAATCTTCTGGATGCAGGGTTTGCAGTGGCTCGCGTACGGCCTCCATCAGGGTGAACAGGCGGTAATAGATGACTCAAAGATGGAATGTCACTCCGAAAAACAAGAGCATGATACACAGCCAACGCGCCAATACGGTTTCGCAGCTTAATACTACCGAAACTGGTACCGCAAACTTTGGAAGATTTCCTGTTGATGGACTCAAGAGCGCTGAAGGCGTATTGGGGAGCATTAGTGTACAGCGGCAGGCAATATTCCATTATTGGACGAATAGCCGCCATGTACAGGTGGCCTAGAAGCCTTCTGTGACAGAATATCTCGGTGTCGTCTCAGCAAACCCAGAAGTCGTCCGCTGATCCAGCTTTACTCATGATGTGAGCGGACCAGGTTAGAGTTTCTATATAAGTAAGGCCTAGTAATTTGATAGGTTGGCTATATGTATGCCGGCCCAGGAAATTAATGGCATTTCATGACGGTCAGATTTGCGTGATACTAGCATTCCCTGAGTTTTTAGGCGATTGAAAGACATTCGCCAGTCTCTGGCCCAGCTAGACAGTTCAATTAGATCGGCTTCCAGAAAAGTGGCAACGTCGGGTAGATCTGCTTGAGTTGGGACTGAAGCGAAAAGAGTCAGGTCATCAGCATAGGCTACCGACTGGCACCCGAGTCTGCCGAACAGATCATTCACGTAGACCAAGAAAAGCGTGGGACCTAGAATAGAGCCCTGAGGAACTCCGGAGGTGACTGCTTTGGGATGGGAGAAGGAAGTTCCAACCCGTACAATCTGATTTCTATCGGCCAAGTAATCTTTCATCCATCTAAGAAGTTTACCAGAAATACCGTTTTTGACAAGTTTGTAGATGAGACCACGATGCCACACACAGTCGAAGGCACCCGCTAGGTCAAGAGCAAGCAACTGCACTTCGTGGTGGCAATCAAGCTCGTTTGTACAGACTGGGTTTAGCAGCAGATTGCAGTAAAGGGTGGAACGACCTCTACGAAATCCATACTGTTGGTCGCCTAGAAGAGCATTTCCTTCAAGGTGTCTCATGAGATGATAGTTCACGTAGGATCCCATAACCTTGCCTACAACAGAGAGAAGTGAGATAGGGCGGTAGTTCGCTGGATTGGATCGGTCACCTTTCTTGTGAACAGGGGTCACGGTACTCGTTTTCCAGTCGGAAGGCACTACACCAGTAGACATAGAAAGACTGAATAGAACGGCCAGAGGATAAGCCAGTACATCAGCACATTCTTTTAGGACTACGGCAGGTATACCATCAGGTCCGGTACTTTTGGTTGTGTCTAAACGTTGTAATAGTTTCCGCACGATTCTCGGCCTGACTTACGTTGTCCACCAACAAAGGTGGAATACCAGTCTGACGACTACGCTGAGTAATTTGGTTTGCAGATCGCCACCATTTTCGCCCACAGTAACTATCAACCTCTAGAGCGTTTTTATTGGTTCCGCACTATTCTCGGCCTGAACTAGATTCGTGATAGCCTAGCTCTGGCAAGCTGTTGAAGGAAGGGAAATCACCAGTTTCATCATCTAGCGTGCATTTGGACACAAACGTTCGGTTAAGAGCGTCTGCTTTCAGAGCATCGTCAACCAGACTTACGTTGTCCACCAACAAAGGTGGAATACCAGTCTGACGACTACGCTGAGTAATTTGGTTTACAGATCGCCACCATTTTCGCCCACAGTAACTATCAACCTCTAGAGCAATCCTGGATGCATATTCCTTCCGTGTCTGCCTCAAGCCATGGTTGTATAGGTTTCGTGTGCGGACATAGTCGATTCTGTCGTTGGAGGTTAGGGTCTGTCTCCATTTGTTATAGGACCTGATTTTTGCACGCAGCAGTCGTCGTAATTCCCTATTGAAATACGGATGATTACGTTTGGACCTTATCCGTTTAGTGGGAATATATATGTCCATGCCATCAAGTATGGATGACTTAATATCAGACCAGATTTTATTAGGATCTCTTCTATCGGCTAGGCGTAGTCTACAGATGTGGCATCGCAGGCCATCCCAGTCAGCTCGACCAAAGCACATAATGTTTCGATCTTCTTCCGCCGGAGGTGGACTGTGGGAGGCGATGGAAGCAGTGACTAACGCGTGATCGGACGTGCCAATAGGAGCAAGGCAGTGCTCAAATTTGACTAAAGGTCTTCCATCATCGTCAAGATCACTGAACACTAAGTCCAGTGTGGCAGGTGTGGCGCCGAGGCGAGTCGGCTCTGTTACCTGCTGGGAAAGTCCACTGGTCACTGCAAACGCTTCAGCATCAAGACCACACTGATTTGTTGGGCCAGAAAATCTCAGCCATCCTACATTGTGGGTATTAAAATCGCCAAGGACAGCTACTCTACAAGAAGGATTAGAGGACTGTAGAGTGTCCAGGTCCCGACCAAGGGCAGTGAACACATTGCTGTCGCGTGTTGGAGGACGGTAGCAAAGAGCCAAATAAATAGGATGATCGCTTGCCTGGAGTTTGAACCAAATACGTACGGGAACGAGATACAGGGGCACACGTTCATAAACGTATTAAAATAGTATTTAATTGTAGCTAGGTGCGTTGCCGGTAGAGGCCGAGGGGGCAATGCCCACGAAATCCCAAGCTTCCAAAGACGACAGTATAGGTAAATTTTTTCAAAAACATATTGCGGCAGCTACAGCACTACCTGAAGATTCATCAAAAACATTAAACTACACTTGAAATAGGCACCCACAAATTCTGGTAGTAGCAGTAGTTTCGAAAATTTTAAATAGCGGATTTCAGATGGCGTATTACAACGGAAGAATTATGAGTTAGTTTCAATTCGTTAAATCCGTCACCAAAAATATAGCTATTAAATTTTTGATCCATTTCTAACAAATTAAGTTTTAGTTATTAGTCTTTAATCAGATCATTTTAATCTTTAATGAAACATGGATTGTTTTAAATGGAGTTTCCTGACGACACAACACAATAAAGAAGGTAGATCATACACCAGTTGCAAAACAGCAAGACGGCGTTGAACATAATCAGCTCGAAAACTGGTACCTGGCAGTTATTCTTTGACCTTCACTGATAACAGCAACACATCTGTTATCCTCCTGGCGCAGCACAATTGCCTCACATTCTCGACGAAGACAGTAGATCCCACCAAACACAGCACACAGTCTGAAAAGAGCGAATAAAAGCCAGTATTTTCACCAGACTAATGCGGTGGAGAAATGAGCACTGCATCAGTTTCCCACCTGAGTACATGCTACTCTCGGAGAGGAGGAATTCGTATCCAACCCACCTACCCACTCCTTTCATGGGTTGAAACGGCAATATTGGAGCCAACCACACATGCTCCTAAAAAGACAACACACAGCTATGCTAACCCTTCAGAATTTCATGTCAAACAAAATAAATGTCTGTACGAACCTGCAATAGCACTGTGGCAGTTCTCCACTCCCATACAATGGAAATAGGAACGGGGAATGTCCATATCGCCCTGTAGACATCAAAAACTTAAACACAGCTGATACACCCTGAAAAAACAACATCAAATCAAATGGCTAAAATATTAGCACCCCGCAACCCCAGACGACGGCACAAATAACAGAACAATTTTATCTCTATTTATGGTTCTGTCATAGTTGTCATAGACAACATGTCATTAATGTAACTTCATATTGTAACGGGTTCACTCATGCAACCGCATGACTGGAACAGCAACCGTGATTATCTACTCTGTTGACTATAAGGCACTTTTTAACTGCAATCCTTTCCTGAGCACAACTTAATGCATCATCATGTAGGTATATACCTCTTTAACAGAGGCTGAGGGGTGGACCATAGCAATGGATTGCAGGACATACTGTTTCAGAAGAGGCGTCAAAGAGTTGGTTGTCAGAAAGTCACCAAACGAAGTGTCTTCGTAACCTACAAATAGTCAGAAAGCACAAAAGCGTTATGAAAAATATTAAATTCTGAATTAATTACTAAATTCTGAATTTTTGGACTGTTGGTGGTGCATGGCGTTCTTTTCTTTGAATTTTTTCCTTTTTAAACTGGTTCAGATGAGCATGAGCACCTTTCACGTTCTCATTATTACTTAATATTGATGGACAGGGTGTTATCATTAGTTATCAGTCATCAGTTAACATAAACATGGATATTCTACTGGGCACGGATACTTTAAGTAGTAAATAGCTACAGAATATTACCCTCCAACATAGTATCATCAGTCTCATAATTGAGACAAAAGGTTAGAAATTTCATCAATATCCTCTTCTCAAGAATGCTAACATCTTTGCTCTGGAAGACCTCAGACCTGGAACATGGGACCTAAAAGTATCAGTAATCAGTAACTACAGGCCTGGCTTATATTACTGGGGGGCCACCCCCATTCGGCGACCTCCCTCCCATTCGAGGAGCCCCCCCAATGGAATGCATCCATAAATTCCGACCTCCCCCACCAATTGCCAAATTTTATCATGTTTACCCTAAAGTTTCAAAAAATTTGCGGCGTCGCCGGATTTTTAACGAAATGTTCACTGTTATGTATATATTCTATCAAAATACAGCAGCAACCAGTAAAATATTGTTTACTACAATTAACCTCTTTAATTTCATCATCAATCAAAGCCAGAATACGATTGACCGTTTTGAACTCGGCGTAGCGACCCACATCAGAACTGATCAACAGTTCAACCATTGGACCACGACTAAGCAGAACCTAAAAACACAAAACAAGTTTAGGTATATAAAGCACAGAACACAATAACAGCCAACCAAGAGTAACCACAATTTAACCTCCCCAGTTAAAAAGACATGCATACCTTTGGAGTCAAATCCAGGCTAAATCGTCGCCACTGATCAAGCACATCAGCTTTGGTCCATAAGCGGGGTTCCTTCTTCGCTGTTTCGGACTCCAAATCAGTACTATTAGCAGCCGTACTACTGTCATCAATTTCAGGGCTTGGCTCCGTCAACTGTGACGGCACATTTTCCTCAGGTGGTTCACTATCACCGGACGGGCCAACTTCAGCTTTGCTCGAAACGGGCTCGTCACCATCGTATGGACTGGATTTCGCTGTTTTCTCTGGTTCAGCATTTGGACGAGAATCCCTGTAAGAAAGAAAAAACAATAAAAACTACTACTAACTAATACTACTGAAAATTCGGATAACTGCGGCCGCAACAAAATATTTTAGTTCAGTCCTCCCGCCCATTTATTACCATACAGGTGCGGATCTGTCAATTACAAGTGTCTTCATATTTCTTGTTTTTTGCGTATATATATACAGCAGAACTGTAATAAAAATATAAAGACATAAAGTAGAGATGCACCGGGGCCGCCACTACCGGGGCCTGGAAATTGGGGCCCAAATCTTTTTGAAAACTTTAAATTTTGCAATAATTCTTGATATACAAACGTTACTATCGTTGTTTTCATTCATATCGGCGGGAAAGCAAACGATTTGTAACACTTTTTGACTTTAGAAAATTCAAAATTTTGGTAAAAAAAGGCCAAAAATTTACAAACTTTTGCTAATTTTTGGCCCGGGTCGGTGCACCCTTACAAGAAAGACAACTAAACGACACAACTATGCTCAAAACGGGCAGCAAAATGTTACTCGTTACGTATAAAGGAAGAATAAATTTAAGAAGCCTGCCACAATAAATAAGACAATTTCAAAATACTAACGGAACATTCCACTCGAATGATAGATTGCGAGCCCATCCATTCTGCTTTACCAATGGTGCAAGTCGTTCACCCTCACGAAGTAGCTCACTGAATTTTTCCGTTTCAAAAGTCTAAATAAATCATCAATGTCGTGCTAAAACAACGGCCACTATGTTGTTGTTGTTGTTGTGACTGCTTCCAACCACCTGACGATCGTCAATCGGCTCGGACATCTACTGGAGACGCCCGCACCCATCAAGGTAGGCAATGACCTCCCGTGGTTTCTCCCACAGGACAGACAGAGATGGATTAGGGCCTAGGTGGACGAGGCGTTGGCGGTCGCCTCTGGGGCAGGTAAGGATAGCATGGGAAAGGGTGTCCTCGGTGCCAGGGCAAAATGGGCAGCTGGGGTCGTTTGCTGCCCCGATTTATGGAGATACCAGTTCAGAATAGGGCAAAAGCCCCCAACCCGTAGTTGAGAAAGGGTGGAACGGCTGGATCTAGACAAGTGAGATTCCCGGTTCCACCTTGTGGCCGGGATTGGGGTTAGATTTAGCCGGTCGGAGGTTAGAGAGATTTCCCACATTTGGCTGAACGTCCTTGATAGCAATGATTTTGCGGTGCGAAAATCGACATGGACTTCTGACTGGCTGAGTTTTGTGGCCAGATTTGCCAAAAAGTCGGCCTTCTCGTTGCCTGGAATATTTGAATGGCCAGGGATCCAGTAGATCTGTAGCTGTCTGGCTCCAGATTCCAGGATACTGGCAAGTTTAGACCAAATATTCCTTTCTTTGGAACCGACAGCTTTTGACGGGCCAGACTGTAGTTTTCTGACCGATGCCTGGGAGTCAGTGAAAATTCTGATGCTTCTGTCGTCGTCACTAGTTGCCTCAAGGACCCATTCTAGCGCAGCATCAAGGGCCCTTAATTCAGCGCCATAGCTGGAGGTAATTAGGCCGGCAGGTTCCATGATGTTTCTGACGCGGCCTGTCCTGTGGTGCAGGACAAACACTCCGCTCCCACCGTTCTTAGTTCCGTTTTCCGCCGAACCATCTGTGAAGATTTCTACATCGGCCGGTTCAAGTGCGGCCATGAATTCACGGCCACTATCTCGTAAAATATCAGAAAAAATGGGAAAATTTCTCTCGGGATTTTCATGAAGGACAAAAATGTTGAAAAAACGACACAACCTAGGATTCATAAAATGTTCCAGCGAAAGCAGGAATTAAACACTAAGTTGCTCAGTGACAGCGTTAGATAAAAGTACTTAGTGATAATTTAGTAACATAATGATTACGCAATAACCAAGCCACTGGTCAATAGTAAAAGCAAAGTAGACAAGACGTGAAAAGTACCGATGGATTTGCAGGGGAAGTAGTGACTCGTTCAATCCAACTCTGAAGTCCTTCAAAATTGAATGATGCCCAACTACCACCATAGTAATCGTTTCTGAAGCAACACAAAACAAATTGTATTGCACTTCTTTCTTTCAATAAAGGAAAGCTTAGGGCAAAAATTACAGCAACTGGGGAAAATTTAAAAAGGAAATGTTATTAAAAACCAAGGACAAACAGTATGAAAATGACAACAAAAACTGGGCGATACTACAATCAGAAATGTTAAAAATACTTTGAAATACAGAATTCTTAGGTATATACCTGTCCAAATGCAGAACCGTAGATCCAAGTCTGGCACATGCGGCAGCTAAGATAGACTCCGGCAAACCTGAAGAAAAAAATAAGAGAAAAACACATCTTATGCAAGTTCAGAATGTTTCCATAGATTCCTCATGACACCGCCACCGTTCTTTTTTCGCAAAAAATTATTGCACAGTAAAAAGCATTTACGTGAATATCCATATAAAAGTACAAGGACCAGACAAAGACACGTGAAGGGAGTGAAGGAAACGAAGATTTGGAGGAAAAGGAGCCAGTGGTCGGATGTTGCTGAATATCTATTTTTAACTTTTGCCCTTTATGGGACAAAACCCGGATTTGGAGGGAACACGGATAATGGGGATCATATACTGCCTGCACTCTTAAAAATGTTTCAGTAGAAACTACAAGAATCACTTTTGTAGATGATAAATACAAAAGCTTTTGTAGAAAATATGTACAGGTTAAGTCTTGTAATTTCTACAGGTCATACTTGATAGTATTTAGCGGATATACTTTGGTAGAATGGATTATGAAACTTGTAGTTTTCACTGGTTTGTTCAGTCTACAGAGGCTATTACTCGATAGGCTGATACCGCAAACTGGGTATATAAGGGCAATAGTGATCATATATAGTTTTTGAAGACTGAAATTTTTGAATGTTTTCAAATTTTCAGATTTCAACACCCAGTGGGCGGTATATTTGTAACGGCAGCTCCCCCTCCTACCTGGCCCCCTTTTTCCATTAACAAGTCGTTACAGTAAAATTTCCAGGTTTCGTTATGTAACTACAGGTTTGATATCTGATTTAGGACTGACAAAAAAGTAGAACAAAACTACAGGTTTCTTTGGTATTTTCTGCAGGAAACTCCTGTCACAAGAATAAAAATGCTCCGATGGAGCATGAAAAATGCAATATGGGTGACATTCGGTTGTAAATGGACAGAGGACTAGGTTTTAAAACGTTAATATGGGAGGGGCAGGTTGTAAATGCCAGGAGGACTAGGTTAAAAGCGCACTAATATGGACCAGCTTCGCTGAACAACCCATAT
>JASAND010003010.1:0-35912 GCA_030248195.1 Trissonchulus latispiculum
CATACACGCTCGTTGTTTATTGATACTGACTTCTCAAAATGAAAACAACTCAAAATTCTATAATTTACAAATGTAATTTACACATAAAATGCATTAGGTATTTTAGTTAAATGTAACTGATGACAAATTAATCTTTTTAATCATTTTCATTATGGATTTATCTGTAATTTCAAAAAATTTCTCCAACTTCTGGGGGGCTCCGCCCCCAGACCCCCCGCTGCTTGTTTGCCATAATGTTTTCGGGATTCATTAGTTCTCAGAGTTTTCGAAACAAGATTACTGCCTTTGTTCTGAATGATATTAATTTAATATCTATTTTACCAATTCTTAATTAGTTTAATTATAACATCAAAACATCTGAATAATGTGTGTCAATAATATCGAAAATTGGTCACGATATGTGTTAGATACAACAGATGCCAATTAAATCATTTTGAATATTTGCATTACGGATTTTTCCGTAATCGCAAAAAATTTTCTCAACTTCTGGAGGGCTCAGCCCCCCAGACCCCCCGTTGTGTATATAGGGCGTATTTCACATATTTTGTGATCGTGCATTACTGTTCAGTAGCATCACCATTTGTAAGTACTTTTTCATACGATTAAATTATGTTTCACTTAAAAGAAATAATCGACATTTTTATAAAGAATACAATTTTTGCATATAAAACACGCTAAAACAATAATTTTAGCTGGACGCAAAATTTCTTAACGGGACGCAACTTAAAATTAGCTGGACGCAAGGTTGACGCAAATCCGAAAACCAAAAAAAACCCTGGTTGGCAGTACAAAAATAATTTCGTATATTGAGTCTTCTCACCGCTGCGGTTTTTCTGGTCAGACACTAGACGGTTGAAGCCCAGCCCATTCTAATTACACGTGAGAGTTGAAAAGGGATGACTGGTCTATTTCAGCTCCCAAAAACATCCATATGCAAAGCTCATCAGCATATTCCCCGGGGTTTTTGTTCGTTATTGTTGGCTACATTGGATTTGTCATATATTCGGAACAATCTGCTAATTGTAAGCTTTAACTTATACAAAATCATGCAACTTGTAATTTAGATTCAGCAAGTCGTTACTTTTTGAATTTGCAAAGGATGTCAATAGGCCGATTATAAAGACATTACTTTAATATTGCATTTGCATTTGTTTTACAGCAAACACTCGCAATAGTTTCGTGCACAATTAACGTCAAGCAAGGCTTGGCACCAAATTACTGTTATCACAATTGTGCATGCAAAGAAGATGCGAAGGAAGATTTGTACAGTAACCTAAGCTTTTCCTGCCTTTAGTAAACAATTTCCATACATCTATAAAATGTGCTCCTTTGAGAAAGACCTATATCCTGGTCAAAACACTTGTAATGATCCCCATCTTACCGATGGATCAGAAATAATTGCCATCTTGCCAGGTGCCCAATTTTTTTCGGGTGCTTGGTTGTGTGCAACTTTGTTTCATTCTTTAATTACCTTAAGCAGCGACTAGGGTGGCTTAAAGCTGAACGATTGTTGTCGAGAACTAACCTCTGGACCTGGCCAAGCAGGGGTACAGTGTAACCATAACGAACCACAGGTAAGATTAAACGAAGGTTGGTAAGAGCGGCCCAAAAAGGGAAAGCGGAACGCAGTCAACCCTTAACAGCATTATTATTACAAACCATTTGAACAAGATAAAAAGATTCCAGCTTACATTTAAGTACAGCAACTTGGTTCGGCTTATCCACAGACTCCTCAAGAAAGTTGTGTAAATCAAGGGTTGGCCGGTGGATCAAGGTTCTAGAGACATTAGAAAACGAAATGCGCGGATTGTCCATAGTGGAAGCTGCGATTTATGGCAGTTGGAGGGCGCTTAGGCATGATGAGGCGTTGTTGGGACAAAGTCGGAGCTTCCCGACGGAAGCAAACGCAATTTCGTGGACTTCTTGATTTTGCCAACAGAAGAAGAGGAGCCGCCGGAATTGGTATCCGAACAGGAATCATGTGACGTGTTAGCCTTACCCATCAGCGGCCCCAGCTGTGAGCAATGAGAAATGATAAAGAAACCCAAAGTAGTAGAAGCGGCCCCCGTTCCGCTGAAGATGCAAAATTCGGCGGGAATGTGAACAAAGGAAAAGAGTAAAAACTAATTTGCATATATGCAAATTAGTGGAGCCACAAAGTCCACATAATTATGCAGTATGGTGATGGCAGTGACAATGACAATATCTATGAACATTCCGCCTTCATTCCGGCAGGAAACGGAATTAATAAAGCGGAATTGTTGCATGAATTGCATGTATTTTTGTAGTAGTCACCGAAAAGCTCCTATATCAGTAAGTGCTTTGTTATATACCCCATTTTTTGCACTGTGTAAATTAGTTGCGAACTAAAGTCTGACCAAAAATTCTTGGAACCGAACTGTGAGCGCTTGTCCTGAGTTAAGCTTTAAAGTTAGCCTATATAAAGTATATATTTATAGAAACCTCTGGAGGAGGAGAATCCGTTAAAACCATCATATCCGGTCTATATCCGGTTACCGGATGCCAAATCGATAAAAACGTTTCAGATTCGGAAAGAGAATACTAAATAAGTCATACTCTAGCATATTGGTCCTTGGCCCAAGACATCTCTGAAAATCCGCTCACATCCGGTCTATGTCCGGTAACCGGATGTCTAGGTCACAAAAACTGTACAGCAAAATGGGTAGGTCGCACAGTTTCGCTGATTGAATTTTTAGATTTAGCGGGTCGAAATTAGTCTATATACGAAGTTTTGTCCAATTTGGACCAAAATTGCGTGATTTAAGGTCGTATCCGGTGCGAAAAAAAACGAAAAAATCGGTTTTTCCGGTCTGGTGCTCAGAATCGCGGATAAAAACTGTTAGTTTATGTCACAATGAATATTTGGGAGGCTACTTTCATTTTACCGGTGTCAAAGTAATCGAATATCCGGTCGATTTCCGGTTCTGAGCTTTGAAATTTGAGATTTCATGGGCTATTATCTCAGTATCCGGTTGGTCCGGAAGTCAAATTATTTCATTAAAACGACATTTTGTCTATCCCTAACAAGCATAACCTCAAATTACTTCATATCTGTTGCAGTTTTTGAATGATAGCGTTTTAAAAACGTGTTGATTTTGCTTGTTTTGTCTAATTGTTAAACCGGATATGAGATTCGATCCCATGCGCTTAGCTTTGTCGCACGCATTTTTGAACCATTTTTAAAACGCTATCATTCAAAAATTAGAGCAGATGTGAAGTAATTTGAGGTTGATACTTGTTAGGGATAGACGAAATATCATTTCAGTGCAATAATTTGACTTCCGGACCAACCGGATACTGAGATAATAGCTCATGAAATCTCAAATTTCAAAGCTCAGAACCGGAAATCGACCGGATATTCGATTACTTTGACACCGGTAAAATGGAAGTAGCCTCCCAAATATTCATTGTGACATAAACTAACAGTTTTTATCCGCGATTCTGAGCACCAGACCGGAAAAAACCGATTTTTTTGTTTTTTTTTCGCACCGGATACGACCTTAAATCACGCAATTTTGGTTCAAATTGGACAAAACTTCGTATATAGACTAATTTCGACTCGCTAAATCTGAAACTTCAATCAGCGAAACTGTGCGACCTACCCATTTTGCTGTACAGTTTTTGTGACCTAGACATCAGGTTACCGGACATAGACCGGATGTGAGCGGATTTTCAGAGATGTCTTGGGCCAAGGACCAATATGCTAGAGTATGACTTAATTAGCATTCTCTTTCCGAATCTGAAGCGTTTTTATCGATTTGGCATCCGGTAACCGGATATAGACCGGATATGATGGTTTTAACGGATTCTCCTCGCCCTGAGGTTTCTATAAATATATACTTTATATAGGCTAACTTTAAAGCTTAACTCAGGACAAGCGCTCACAGTTCGGTTCCAAGAATTTTTGGTCAGACTTTAGTATCGCACTCGTTGCAAATAAGTCACTGTGCACCAGTTGTTTTAGATAGTAGTTCCATGACTGTGACAACTAATACCAGCGTTGGCATCACAGGTGGACAAGGCGGCATCCCGGTCATCGAAGTCGCCCACATGGGATCCCAAAATTTTTCCCACAAAAGGCAAGAAATTCGGCTAGAAAGGATAAAAATTGTCCCAAAAAGCGTTGCAAAAATCGCTGGCTTTTGTTAACATTTTGCAAAAAGGAACATAAACAGGTTAAAGTTAGCTGAATTCAGGCAAAACAGCTTCCAGTACCTTAATTGGCAATTACAAGGATCAGTGAAATGTGATCTCCAGTTCAGGTATGGTTATCTTGGATGGGATGGGATTGAAATGTCATCCCATGTGGGATCAGTGGGATTATGTGGAATAATTTTGCCGTGCATAGCATTCAATCAGCAATTCCAAATTTTGGAACAATACTATAACTTTTGGTAAATTTTTGGAACGTATAAGCATGTCTGTTCAACATGATGATTTATTGTACAAGTAGTGTTTTGCTTAGCTATTATGTATATGCTTTCCTAAATATTGTGTTAAACGTTTATTTGATCTTATCGCCGTTCGGTAGCTTGTTGAACGGCTAGAACGTGTCTTCAAGTTGTACATAATTGCACTTTGGTATAACCGACGCTAACGTAAAGTCTTTCCCAAACTTGCGCAAACAATCTAACGTAGATTTACTGTTTTAAGCTATTTTTGCATCGGCTGAGGTGTATATGTTATGTCGAATATTTAAAATTGCCGATTTTTGGTAATCCGCAAGCGGCTTGCTGATTATTGATAATCGGCAACGCAACGCAAGATAAACTAATTACACAATCATTGATTCATATTGACTAATCGATCAACTAAGATAATTAAGGATACATAGTTTACAGCTGGTTAGCAAACTCAAGCGAGGTAATACATGAGCTTTTATGGCTACTCATTGGAAGAATTACAGGAAACTGTCTTCGTTGCATGGCCACATCCTTTTCCTAAGAGACAATTGTCCCCCACATTTGCAGTTTTAACAATGTATTATTATTGACAAAAAAGCATAGATGTGACGCTAACTCAATAAAATCAAGAACAATATTTCGGAATAAATATGAAGTATATCTATTCATTTTTAAGATTAGATTAAATATAACTTTTGTTCACAAGTAAACCGATATGAATTGCTGGATATGTGCATATTCAGTTGCTGCTGCTGCACTGTACAGGACAGTCAGGGTACCAGTGTTGATACATTTCACAGTAATTATTCTTGACGCTTTCTCCGCATACTCCATGGATCCCACCAATGCAGTCAATGTATGCTTGAATTCCCCTGAAAAATTTCGATTACAGTTTACAGAAACATGTCTGTATTGACTGACTACTTTGCCGTCATGAGGGAGAGTCCAATTTTTACGCACCGCCAATCCCCTTTTAAAACTTCCGACCAAGGTGCAAGTCCCTTCATTTTATTGAGAGAATCTTCAGTATCTGACCCTAATAAAGTACCTACGTGGTGTTTAATGTATGCAGTCCGCCATTCTCTCCAGAGACGTCTGCTCTGGTATTTCTGTAAATGTTACTATTAGTATTGCATATTACTACGAACATAGGTTAACGCCGGGGGTTCTGGGGGGGGGGGCGTCCAAGCGCCCACCCAACCCAGACAAGGAACTTGCCCGACCCTCCGTCGGGGACAAGGGGTAACGAAAGAATGGCCAATAATTTTAGATCTCCTATGGGCATCTTTAACTAGCTCATTCGAATGTCCTCATTTGAAGTTTTATAAGGATATACAATTTGCTATTTGTCTTCACAATGAGTGCATAGTATATGTTAATACCCGAAATTTGGACGGAAGTCAACAGAATTACAGGTCAACCCAAGCAAATATATAAAATAAAAAATGTATAACACACTTGGCTAAATTCAAACGTTTAAAAGCTCAGCGCTGTACCTGCAGGTCGAATTCTCAACGTTGGTTGTATTAGTTACAAGGTTGCCGATAACATGGCAGCTTGCAATTGCTTGGATATGGCGTTTGTACACATCAGCTAAACACACGAAGTCTTCGGATGCTAAACAAACAGTACTGGCTACAGTAATTGCCTTTACAATATCAAAAATAATGAAAAAATAATACAACATTCTTACAAGTGTCTGTAAGCCGTGCACCAAAATAGGCAATCAGTGGTCACCAATCATCTGTCAACAATCTTTGAGTGTTATTGCTCTTTGCTCGCAAAATTGCGCAAACTGTTAATTCGAGAACAATAACAGTTTTTTGGCTACTATTAACAATAGGAATAAGAATAACAACTGTAACTGCAGCAATAATAGTAATCATGTTTATTTTCATTCCTTTTTGGAATTTTAGCTTTCTGCTAACACACCAACATATCGAAACATTTGAAAAATTACAAATAAATTGATTATTTATATAGCTTGGCTTTCGTAAAGCATAAAAGCGAGAAACCAATAAAAACAGTAAATCAGTGAAACCTACAGGTTTCGCTTGTATTGAATACAAGTCAAACTTTGTAATTATTTCTACCAAAGTACCTTCGGTAAAAACTACCAACGATGTCCTGTAGAATTTACAAGACGCAGCCTGTATTTTCTACAAAAGCTTTTGTATTTGTCATCTACAAAAATGATTCCTGTAGTTTCTACTGGAACATTTCTTCTAAGAGTGTTCAAGACATATGCCCTTGCCTGATGGTGTTTGTGCGATTCTGTATAGTCTTGGGGTGCATTTGTTTGTTTAATTTATTACTGATGCTTCGAATATCAATTTTTGCTTTTATGTTAGCACCTACATCTATTACGTTATTAGAACAGTTTATTTTACAATTTGCATAAATTGCATCATGAATTTATCTTCAAGAATAATATAACTGGTTTAAAATGTTTGAATGAACTTAGATAAGTTAATACCCAATCACTAAAAAATCGGCGCTTGTTATAAATTATACAAAAAGAAATTATACTGGGTTGTCGTGGACGTGCACACACTTTATATGTTTTAGGTAATACTTTTTTACATGTTAAACTTAGGTTTCTTTTGAAAATGAGCAGGTAATAGCAGGTAAGAAAAAATGGTTAGGTAACAGATCTGTCGTACGATATATGTAAGGAGCGGAGCGGACATTTATCAGGAGCGAATTTATTTTATAACACTAATCAAAGGAGACAGTAAGCATCACATATCAGAATGAAATATCACATATTCCAAAGGATAGCAGGATCACAGCCATTATCTTTGTTCGTCAAGGGAAGAATCCTTTGAACTTTCCTAGTGTTTCCAGTTACACCTCGCTAAAACCGTAGTACACTAACGGAAACATAACATGTAGTTTCCGAATAATTAAAGTCGAAAACCATTCTAGAACATGGTTAATAATTACGTGTTGTTCCACATTCTCGGAAAAAGTTTCGAAAGACATTCTCCATTCCAAGTGCGAGTCTCTCGCATCTGTCATGCAATTTCATCAACGCATTTGTTTTCAAACACAAAGTTGTTTGGTCTCCCAAGCATTTGCTGAAATCTGCCAGGTGTCTACAAAGCAAAAACAAAATTGTAAACTCACATTTGTGAGCATTAAAGTGAATACTTGGTCGGGGTGAGTTCCAGGAACAGCAAACCGCTCTTCTAGAAATTCAATGTAGAAGCTGTACCTCGGTGACTGGGGGGTAACAATAGATAGAGATTAAGCCAACTACAAAATCCTCAACACATACAACTTTCACATGACCTTTTGATATTTTCAATATCTCAAATCAGTGCAGTGAATGGCGTTAAAATAAGCTTACTGACAATAAGATGTAAACGCTTCTTCACCATGAATTCCTATTTTTTCGACAACATGAAACTTAAAGAAGGTATCTCCAAATATATCATATGGAAACACTGTTGCCAGATTATCTCTTTCAAGCCCCTGAATAAAGCCATGGTGACATGCATAGTATTTGGAGCTATCGCATTCTTCCCCAGTGACTGCCGTCAAAATAATAACTAAAACGCATAGAGCGCAGCTGCGCAATAGCTGATTAGACCTAGTTTCAACCTAGTTCAAGCTGTGTTAACAATTTTTCGTGGCTTAGCTTTAACATCTAAATAGCAACATTTAATTATCATTAACATTTCACTTTATTATTATATTTATTATTAAGTTATTTCATTAACTTTGAAATATTGGTCCTGGTAAATGAAGTAGGTGGTATCATACTTCATAGGCAGAATGTGTCAATAATGATCCCTATCACTGAGTAGTGTTGATCTAGATGTGGCCCAATCTGGCTAATTATTTGTATTGCCAGCAAGAGTACATAATATAAGAGTATGGAACTCTTACACTAGCATGTACAAGTCATGCTAGGTATGCTCGGTTCATTAACTCGGGAGTCCCCGTAACTTCCGGGGGGTCCCACTTTGCACTAATTACACGCTTTTCATATAAGCGTGTTTCTGCTCGCTGATTGGCTCATTAGCCTAAGGCTTACTCTATGTAATTTATTATTAATATTTAATTAATATTTAATTTAATATTATAAATATTAATATATTAATAATAGTTATTTTAATCAATTAATTATAAACTTAATTAGGTTAGTACAATCAAAAAACTAATTCGACAACTTTGTAGCATTTTTTCTGCTCTTTCCAATGAATAAAAATTGTTGCACACTACATTCCAGCGAATTTTTGTATTGTGCAACAATTTATATATAATTTTTATATCAAGTTGTCGAATTAGTTTTTTGATTGTACTAACCTAATTATAGTTATAATTATTTAATTAAAATAATTAATAAATTACATACAGTAAGCCTTAGTCTAATGAGCCAATCAGCGAGCACACACAAGCTTATATGGAAGCGTATAATTAGTGCAAGGTGGGGACCGGAAGTTACGGGGGGGGTCCCGAGTTAATGAACCGAGCATAACTAGCATGATTCGTAAATGCTAGTGTTCGAGTTTCATACTCTTATATTTTGTACTCTTGTTGCTAGAAATACAAACTTTTCTGTGATCGGATGGTCTAACTTGCATGGGGTGCATGACATGGCGAGCGTCCTGATTCCTGGTACCTGATGCAGATTCTAAGTAATAAATCCCTGCTATGGAATCTCAGGAAGAGGAACTATAGTTTAGTTACTGTTCACCTAACATAACAGCAGCACCCCATTTGGTCAAATCTATGCAGTCAATTCTGAACTTGGACAACTTTGATTCTACAGTCATCTTTGTTCAATTTTATTTTTTAGGTGCAAGTTTACTTAACACGGATCGGACAGGTGACTTCCTTACAGCCCACAGCATTAATAATCCTACTGCACATAGGCCAGGATCCCAGAAAGCCTGACCAATTGATAATCAAAAATAGAGGAAAATTATTTGTTTTATCTAAAATTTGCTAATTGTTTGCAGTTTATATTTTCAGTCAAATCACTTAAAATTTGGTAGATTTTTCATGAAATTTAAGATTTCGTGCCAAATCTCAATGTTTGTGAGTCCGGATCAGACTGAAACTACGGTAATAGGTTAGCGGTTAACTACGACTACCGAATTTATAGTATAGTGGTCTCCGATACCGGTGACACCCAACACAAATACTTAAAAATTTCTCACAACTGATTGCTTTCAAAACATCTACGCTTTGGCACAGCAGGAGAACTTGCCATGTTAGAATAGAACATCTTGAGGTTTTTGAGATTAATTTTAGAACATAGAAACTTCAGAACAAAAATTGACAGTTTTTTATTTTTCAAGGGGCGTGAAACTATAATAGTATTATTGCATCACATTTGCTACAATTTTACTGACCTATGGGATGTATGTTCACACCAAATTTCGACGGTTCTTCAAGTTTAGGCTAGCATAACTCTCCAACCGTAGAGTCACATCAAAGCTAATCCCTAGTGTATGTTACCAATATAGATTCTTTTGCTTGGCCAAACCGTAGATGTTTTTTTGGACCAGACAGCTATCGGAAATTTTATTATGCTCGGTGTCGCCAAAATCCGAGGCTTGGCCAGGTTTTGTTTGGTTTAACCAGCAAGAGATAGCAAGAGTGCTTTACGTACCTGGAATAAATGATTGAAATCTACGAACTTTTGTGCACCCCAATTTTAGTCGTCCCCCCCTTGGGAACTCAGATTATCTTACCTAAGATCAACTTGGACATTGCCATAATTGCTTGCAAACTATAGACTACTGGGGAATTTACTAGGAGTTTTACCCTATATACCTAAGCATCAACAACAGATTATAAGCATACGAAACAATTAAATATTTACGCAATACTTTGCAATACAATACAATATGTAAATTTTTGTGAATCGCAGAAGCCCCATTCATAAAGTTTCTTGTAAAATTGAATAAAACGCTTGCTTAATCATGTTAATTGTGCATCACTGAATCTGACTGTGATGACTGGAAAGCGTTAGAAGGAAGGACAATCCTAAATTGTTAAATACTGTTTTTTGGAATTGAACAATTTGCCAATGTTACAAGTATCACACGCATCTGAAAGCACAAATTTCGACGCATCGTGATCACAGAGCACAAATTGTACCACAACAAAACAAAATCACATATCTGACAGAGTTTAAATAACGCCTGAACAATGTCAATATTTTTGTGGTCAGCTGTGCCGGGTGGAGTTCTTTAAGATATTGAGACGAATATTTTTGCGCTATAAATTTTTTGATCTGGCAAAACATTTTACTATTAAAATTTATCTTTTCGAGTATGGTGCAACTATTTAGCAGTAGTTTACCGGACCCAAATGATGATGGAAATCGTTCTTCAGTTTAATATAAATTTAGCTGATGATTGGACTAGTAATTGAAAAACTAGTGTACCTGTGAGTAAATGTATTGTTCTTTATTTTGTATGGTATGCGTGGCTTGGGAGGAAAATTATTTTTTAAACTGATATTGTGCTGAATCTTTGCATACTAATCACTAGAGACGATTTGAATTTTATAAGCACACTAGTTTTTATGAGAGTGAAAGCAGATCACTGGGTAAGTGTTGCATTTTTTGTTTACATTCAAGTTTTCATAGCAGAAATAATATTACACTATTAGTCTAACAGTTGCGACATACGGTAGTCTAGTGCTTGATTTTCTGTTCAGATTTGGTCGGCGCATATGCTAAAGGATACAGATGCTATTGGGAATATTCAGTGTTGTTTCAAAAACGATTGAGTTTGATCTGAAGTGTTGACTACGGTGTCCAACTTTTGTGGTATAGCTTGCAGTCTTTAGAAATGAGACGGCTTCTGTTTGTTTTGTATCTTACGCGTAACCTTGTTTTAATTTGTGATTTTTTTTATTTCATTGGAGTAGCCGTCCAGTCACCCTATTTCCCTTACCCCACACAAGTTTTCGATCGTTTAATCATCCTAAATTTAAATTTCTTACTTATTTACTAGAACTATGCAGTTTCCGACGTCCAGAACAGTACATTATTTTTATTATTGCAATTATGATGTGTGGAGTTTCTTTCCTTGGGATCTAAAAGCTGGCATGAGAACGTAGGAATGTCATCACGTTTAAGACCTAAGCAGCTGTAGACACCCGATTGCGCTCAATTCTGCACACAGATTTCTCCTAATACTGTAACTCTGTATGCCAGAGTTGTAACGTTTTGGCCGCAGCAGTAAGAAGCAATATTGCATTTGTTGAAGTTTTGATGACAGATACTAAAGCTTGTTATCTTCTTGCGTTTGCCATTGTTAAGGGCTAAATTATTACAAAAATACTTAGCCGATGGGTGCCATTATTACAGACTACTTTCCTGATTGCAAGTCACAGAAATTGCTTCAAAGATGAGGTAACTCCTCCATTAGTTGAGGGGCGTCATCTTCAATTCAACGTTGACTTAATTGCATCCAGGGTTCTAAGCAGGTGTGCTTTTAGGGATAATGCTAATTCTAAATAAAATAATAATAAAAACAAAAATTAGCACAGACATCACGGCACATACAAATAATACGCTCAAACGCAAGTTATCCTAATGAACAACTTAATGCAGACCATCTACAGAAACCTTGCCCGTTCTCCCCCGTTACGTTCACTCATTGAGTGTACAAAAGGTAGGGGGAAAATTTGGGATATCTCGATTTTAATTATTTTACACCCTTCACTCCTTAAGTTTTCCTATCAGATCTATCAGAAGAACCTGTGAGATAGTCTCTCGTTTCACTTTGTGTTTCTATTCATTGCAACTTATTTGAATCAACAGCCATACTTATCCGCAGTTGGATGAAAATAATGTGCAGACCATCCCTTACAGCAATTCGCAGATAAGAGAACTGAAGGAACAGCAATGAGAAATAAACTGTGCATCGTTATAGTACTTTAGCCTAGCTGAACCGGTTCTTGGTCTATAAATCTCTACTTAGAATGAGCAAAGTTGCGCTCTGACGGATGGGTAGTTATTGTCCGTTTTGGTATAACAGAAAATCTAAAGGTGTAAACTGCCTATCTGAAGATTAGCAGAAACTAACGCCTATATGACGATTTGGTAACGCCTCTGGTTATAAAACGTGATGGATGTGATTATAAATCATTATCCTTATTTTCAGTTCGGATCTTGGAAAGTTATAACTTGTTGTAGGAGATGACAATATTTTAACCTTTCACTGCTTTGACCATTTTGAAGTCACAGTTGTGTAATTTCCAAATTTGCAGCACTATTTTAAGCATTTACATACTGGAAACTTCACATTTGCTCACAGTAGATGATCTATTTCCGTCAACCTAGAACAAGTTGACTGTCTTTATGTCGGTACTACAAGGTCGTTGTGACAGGATCACCGATTGATACATACACCGATTATAAATAGTCGACTGTTCAGCGAAATTAGATAAAACTGACAATTGCCTTCTACAAAACCTATTCCTCAGCTCCCCTCCTGTATTACTTGCTTTTCCCAGTCAGCCGAAACCTTGTGACTCTTAGTAGTACTGTAATTTATCTTTTACCGAGTCTAGCTGAACTTTATGTGCAGAATGTTCAGTGAATTTGAGCCCCCTCCGACTATTTTTCAAAAATTTCTTTTACGTAGACGTATTTCTGTTTTATTTTCTCAAAATAGTAGTTATCGCAGACGACTTAAAGACTGGTCAAAATGACCCAAGCCAAGACACATTTTAGAATATTATCTTTGTAGCCTACCGTGTGCCATTTATATTTAGAATATTTAAGAATATTTATTTCTTATTAGAACTAGTCATTATAGATTGAAACTCAAACTTGAATGGTTTGCATTCCCTCTACGGCTTAAGGGGTGACCTCATTTAAATAACTCATAATCTGTCTTACTACTATACCCATCGTGCTGACTTACGTACATACGTATCAAACGTATTACCAAGAGTACATAATAGATAAGATCGTGACAGCTGGGAGGCTGTCTGTTATCAGCTCAAGGTACATGCTCTGCACGCTAACGGCTGACCCCCCACAAATGTGCACCCAGTACACGTTTCTGTACGCTCCCTCGCAGTATCTTTACGTTTGTTAAAGCTCGACAACACAATGCCTGCGTGCATCCAATTTGTGTCTGCTTCGAGCTTTAGAACGCAAACACAGCGTGCAAATTTCTTTGAAGTGAGCATACATACACGTTTGTGGGGAGGAGGGGGTCAGCCGTTATCGTACAGAGCTTGTACCTAGAGCCGATAACAGAGAGCTTGCCTGCTGTCACACTCTTATATATTATGTACTCTTGATCTGTCCCTAGGAAAATTTTAGTTGCATACATAATGGCAAGCTAGCACTCGCTATCCAATATCTATTAACTATAACGAATAAAATGCCTTCATGCTTTTTAAACAGTGAAAATACCACAGCTGCTTGAACTGATCGTACTGAGTAATTCACAGTTTTAAGCTTAGCACAAAAAATAAACATTTCCAAGGTTGTTTCATATTGAATCAAACCACAAGTTTATCGTGTGTTATACCTGCCTGTGCACATTTGCACAGATCACGTATAATTGCTGCATTTGCTGAAATGGTAAAGAGGTAAGAAGCCTGTGAAGTTGCTCTACAAGGCAAAACAATTTAATGCCGTACCATTGGTCTGAAAACCCGCGTAAGATGAAAACACAGACGGTAAGAATTGGTAACCAAACAATCAAAAGAAAACCAAAGTTCAGAAGTTAAATCCCACGCAATGGGATGTATATGTCGACTGTCGCAACTGTCGACAGTAAAATGTTTATGAAAAGTTTAGAGAATTTTGATCTTTAGCAGTAATGAATCCTATTTAAATTTCCATTTCAGCTGAGCAACACAGATGATGCATTTAATTCCTGTCATTCTCTTTTTTGCTCAAATGTTTGTTGGATTCAACTCGCTTGACTGTAAAAGTAACCAAGACTGCATTTCATTAAAGAACAGCTTATGTGAAAGACGTCTCCAAACATGTTTGTGCAAGCCCGGCTATAAAATAAAGGATAATAGTCGGGTCGTAAAATTCATACGATTACTGATGAAATCAGAATGCGCTCCCGACCCAGAACAATGCCGTAGTGATAAAGACTGTCCCAGAGGAAAGGCCTGCGGACGAATTGCTTCGTGTTATTATCTTTATGGTTGTGACTATTTTTTGAAGTGCAGGTAAGGTATTGCAACAAATCAGATTCATCACAATAAATTTCAAACTGGGAACACGCTGCTCTTTTTATCTGAACAAACTAAATCGATACTTTTTTGTAACTACTAATTAAGGATAGTCTGACCTTGGCACTTGATTAAACAAGTTTATTTGAAAAGTGAATATGTACGTAATAGTTAATAGGAAAGCAAAGAATTGAAGTGTAAGTCGTCGCCGAAGTCACCGGCGTTGACTTCGAAGTCAAACAACTGATATCGCAGCACACGCCCATGGTTTCGTTTACATTACATGGGACCATACATGTGCTTGGGGAGGGGCTTTACTCTGGATTTCAGTCCTGGACACAGGTGGACAAGGGGGGGGGAAAGGAGGGGGGGGGGGAAATTCCCCCCCCCCTCTCGGCGAAGTCGTCCACAAGGAGTCGCGAAAGTGCTCCCACAAGGGGTAAGAAAATTGGCTACAAGGGGTAAGAAAATTGTCCAAAAAATAGGTTTTACGACTAATATTTTCAAAAATTTTCCGGCTTCGCCGTAATTTTTCACTTAAAATCACTATTGTTTACTAAAAAACATCCAAAAAACGCGTTTTAGCCAAAAAATCGTTGTTTTTGTTAAAAAATGGCAAAAATCGCTTAAAAGTCGCTTTAAAAAATACCACTAAGAAAAATCGCTCTCGCAAGGGGTACCCAAATTTGCTTCCACAAGGGTCAGTGAAATTTGACCTCCCGTTCAGGTATGGTCCTGGACCGCACCCCCCCCCCCCAAAATCCGGATTTTTCCATTCTTTTGGGCCAAATACCCGAAAAATCCTGTTTTCCGGCGGCCTACGGCCGCCGGCTCTCCCCCCCCCCCCCCAAAACTTCCCCTATTGCACATGCCTGTATGGAACTCTAAATCTTGCGTATGCACATCGTTGCAGTGAGTATCGTTTTACAAATAGTTGGAATTTTAATCAACTGGACAGTAGCGAACAGAAATATGCTCCTTATGCTTATTAAATATTGTGGACATTTTGTGGAAGATGTACCCATATTATGAACCATATTTAAGAGTAAGAAGCTTGAAAGTTACAGTTACTTACAGAAGCAAAAATGTAGAACAACGTCTTTCAAATGAGTATAAGCATTTCTATGCAGTGGTGTATCGGTTGACATTGGCAAAATTGACGAAAATTGACGAATTGACTCGAAAATGATTCACAAAGAAACTGTATAAGTTCTTTAGTGACGCGCTGTCGAGAAAGTAAAATCCTACCGACTCTTCATCTAACAATTAGAAACCGTACTTTTCAAAGAGATCAGGCAGCTCTTAAAACAGAGTGTGCAGCTGATAATTTCAGTTCGTTTGAAGAAGCTTTAGGAGTTTTTCAGAGCTTCAATGCAGGATATACTTCTCTGACTTATTACAACAGCTATGATCCTATTGAGGTGGCACATCAATACCTGCTATCCTTCGTAGGGATCACTGATTGCAATGAAGCAGCAGTTCGTTCGTTTCCTATTATATTTTATTCAATCCCTGACTTGGCCACAACCTCATGAAAGTACTGGCCGAATCCCTAGCAGAGGTGGACTACGAATTGTCCACCACACCAAGAAGGGTGTTCAAGAACTTATTCCGTATGCATTCAATGTTGACACAGCTGGCATTCCTCATTTTAAAATAATTAGGGTCACGCAGTGGTAGCCAATCTCAAAGTAAGCTAAGCTAGCCATCTCGTTCTCGTTACACATCTTGCCAGCCAATTGTTGAAACGGTTTGTAACTTTAAACAAGGATGCCACTCAACCGAGGAGGTATTTCCGACAGGACCAGGACTTTGCCAGCCTGTTCCTGCAAACACCTCAAAGTCAGTGTATGATCTGATTAGCCAGTACCTTTGAGTTCACCTACTTTCTCGGGAGAACCACTAGATTGCCTGACTAGCACCACAGCATTATTAGTGCCTCCAAATGCCAATGCTGTCCTAAATTCTTCGTGTAGATTGTAAGCACCTGATGAGTCCCACAATTAGGGTAGTGGTGCATAACAAGACTGTCCGTGCGTTTATTTCAATACCACAACATCATATAACTTTTACTAGCTAACACTATTAAAACTTGTCCAAATTAATTTGTGCTTTCTCGGTGGTTGCTTAATCTTCTCTACCCTTGACTGCAATGAACGGTTTTAAGGTTTCCTTTCCCGTGGTTATCTTGGGCTGGTGCGGATTTGCATCCTGTCAATTTCGTTGTTTTTTTTTCAAACAATGGACATTAAATGTTGCTGTTGCGGTACTTGTGTTGTAGTGTTTATGTAACTAACATGATCGTAAGGCTTTGATGTGACCCACTCAGGTCAGTGGGCAAAACAAGTCTGTCCGTATATACAAATGATGCACTATAAATCTGGCACAATATTCTTGCAACTCCTGCACCACGGCACAATTTCTATACCACAACAGTATATAATTTTTACTAGCCAATATTGCTAAAATTTGTTCAGCTTTTTTATGATTCTTTAATTTGCAGCAGAATTAAGTGAAATTAGCTTTGCTTCGAGAACTATTCTCCTTCATTTGCCCGCTAGTATGTATGCAAATCTTTAAAAGCAAAGCTGGCAGTTTTAAAATTCAATTTAAACTTGTAAATAAATAGTGCAGTTAGCTAGAGTCACGCTCATCGCTTAGGTGCCATTATGCTCTATCCAAGCAAAGCATTGCCATCTGAGTAGCTCGATTTATGCTTCTTCTAGATCCAAAACTTGCCCTGGCTGCTACCTTCGTACTCACAAAAGGATTAATTATAGCACACATTATTATCAGATTATTATTATTATTATTATTATTATTATTATTATTATTATTATTATTATTATTATTATTATTATTATTATTATTGTTATTATTATTATTATTATTATTATTATTATTATTATTCAGAAAAGGTAAGCTTGTAATCTGAAATTATGCGAAATCGCAAAAACGGATGCGAAACTTTTAGCGGTCAGAGAATATCAAAGCTTTTGAAAAAGAAATAAACGTTAAATATTAACTCAGATTTAATCCATTAGCTGAATTTTTGATTTAACGTTTAAGCATATTTAAAGAAAGCATCGGGTACTCAAAGTATTCGGTAAGCAGAACAGCCTTGGAATTCTAACAGCATTTTAGTAATTGACACCTTAGCACATGACAAGTTAGTTTGTTAATTAGCATGGACAGTTAGCTGTTTAATTCAGTCAGGTAAAAAGGGACAATCTCGTCTTAATTACTACGTATAGTTAGTCCTAAGCCCACAAATTTTGTATATCAGAAAACGTAGATTGTTACCTAGTGAGTTAATATATTCTGATTGGTCTGCTATGAATAAACTTTGCTCCATGTTGTCCCAGTACCGGATACTATATACCAATATAGCTTCTGGGACCAATGTTATCAAGCACCTCAACCCGGGTTGTAACCACAACCTGGGTTGAGTTTGGGGTTGAAAACTCTGCCCCAATGTTACCAAAATAGGGCTAAATAAACCCCCGGGTTAAAAACAGGGTTGGGTTTAAAATCTGGGTTGAATTAGAAGTGAATTACCGCTGACAAAGTTAAGTCAACCCCAAAATATTTGATAACATTAGGTTGAGCACCGGGGTTTAGCCAAACCTAAAATATTAGGTTCGAACCCAAAACTGGGTTCAAGCCGGGTTGAACTCAACCCGATTTTGATGACACTGGACCCTGGAATATTTAACAGATTCGACATCTATTGATACAAGTTTATACTACTCTTATTGGGTTTGATTTGATGAACTAGCTCCAACTAGCTAGTTCCAACTAGTACGAACAGCTACAATCCCAACTTGCCCGTAGTTGTCTGGAAACAATGGCGATGGTGTCCAAATTGTCACCAGAAACAAGTAAACCATGACTGGATTACAGTGCCTTATCGAAATTGCACTTTAATAAGAACGGCAAAATTTGTGGCAGAGATCAGAGATCCCAACTAACAGCTACCAGCCCTGTATTCCTTAAGGTGCTAGTTTCCTTTCGGGTATTTTTGACACATACGAAGAGGACGCGAAAATGAAAATGTTTGCTTTTACAACCCATGAGCTATCTCCAATAGTTAAGGCAGTATAACCCAAAAACGACTTTAGGGGTTAAAAGTACTCATTTTCGAGGAAATCATTTTTTCAAATGACTTCCAAATCTTACAGAAATCTTCTTTATACTCAATCGATACATGCTGTAATTGCATATTTTATCAGTGCATATTATCTGTTATTCGTTGCTTAAGCTGGAGATTTGACCAGAACACCATTTAGGGGAAACTGCTATTATTTTGTTTTGAACATCGATTTCTTAGAAACCACCCTACGGATTCCGGAGATTTTGGCAGAGTAGAAATCCTCCTTTCTGTGAAAGGAAGTTTTTCTTGGTTTGAGCTAAAAAATCTCCAGTTGCAAGAAAACTGAATACATATTGCGATACACAAATATATTGCGAAAGTTCGTGTTACCGTGCGTTTGGCCGATTTTCTCGCCCGTTATGCAGTATATATATTTTGCCCTTTATGCAGAGCTTTAACGCATTAACGTTTCAAGCGTTGGGAGATGGAATGAAATCACTACATTACGCCAAAGCGTATGATAATTACATTAAGAGTATTTAGTGAAACTACCAGTCGTTTAGTTTTCTGACGTACCAGCTGAATATAGGTCGGCAATCTGCTAACACCGAAGTCACAAAACTGCAGAATTTCTTTTCTTGTTCTCTTCCAATATTTACTTTCGGGACATGATATGGAAGACATGTGGAAAACGGAACGAAGAATTGAAACTTTCAAATCAAAGCTATAAAGTCATGTCTGTAACATTCACTCCTGGAGAAGAATAAGGTATTCCTTAAGATTTACTTTTGGCGGACTGCCAGACAGTCTGACAATCAGTCTTATAGTTAGTAAGTTAGTTAGAGAAAGTCTCAAAGCTAATATTATTTTTGGTTTATATATTTCAGAGGTGCTGCCACCAATAACATTAGAACTCGGCCCAATCCATACAGTTTGTATTTTCAGTTTCAGTTTCAGAGTGCAACACCGACGAGGACCTGAAGACTACGTGCTCTGGAACTGCAGCAAATCAGATGGATTAAATCCTGCCGGGTTTAACCAGAAGTCAGCAACATTAAGTCGACTTTAGGTGAGGAAAGAAATAAGCAAAGTTCAAACCCAACTTCGAAAATTATTTGCTTTAGAGTTTTAAGACAAAAGTGCGGGTTATTCTGAGACTGCCAAATGTATTTTTGATTTCATTCGCAAAAAATTTCAACTAAGGCTGAGATTGTAAACAGCACTATTAATAATCCCAAAAAGAGTAAACGCTTCTTAAATAAAAATCTTTTACGTTGAACGTGAGAATCTGAACTGAAAATGGCAAAATGAGCCGTTGGAGCTACACAACAACAGAAAACTGAGTTCATTGAACTGTGCCAACAAGAACAAGAACCCTTTGTTGGAATTGATTCAAACTATCAGTTTTATGTCAATGACCAATAATTATCTTTGCGATTCCCAACACTAGCTGAATCTAAAGTTCGGGAGCATTCAACTATCTTTTGTGATCAGTAGATCCGGTTTTAGATGCCATTCGCGATGGACTACCAGTCTACGAGACGGATTCAGGGATTTTTAACAAATCTGACCCAAGGAGTTTTGCACTTTGTGCAATTACAATGACAGTAAAGAAACTATAATGTTAAAAGAAAGAAAGAAGCTAGATCCGATCCTTGACTAAGAGTAAACAGCTTGAACCAGATAATGCCAGTTTCTTGCATTGATTTTAAGAACACCAAACCTAATTTTAAATAAGATGTAATTTAGTATACGTTGTTGTAATTAAAGCGGCATTTTGTTTACTTAATACTTTTTATAAGTAGTATTCACATTGATCCAAGCCTGAACTGTGCCTACTGCTTATCATTTAGCCAAAACGAGCATTCTGTGGGGAAATGCAGAGCACCTATGCAGATTGACTTCAGACCTGATGGCTACATAAGTCAGGGCATAAAACGTCGTGCCTACAAAGCTCTGATAAACGACTACGGGCCGATTTCCTCATAAATTAGATAATTAGAAAGTGTGCAAGGAGTATCGAGGTCTCTTGCAAGAGGTGAAAGCTGATTGGGTCACAAGTGCCTCAGCGAAATTGCATTTTGACAAGGCCAAGTGTACGACAAGTTTGTTACAGAGATCAAAGACCTGGCCTATCAAATGCCTGCCCTGTACTCTTACAAAGAAGATTGTTTCGTCCAAGTGGAGCCAGCTATCCCGGAGGCAGGGCCTGGAGAGCGGTCATGGGTTAAATACGTCAGAGGAAACGGCTCAATTGTCAATGCAACCCCCCCAAATTCAACCAAAGCCGCCATAGTTCTGTTAAACCTGGCGATGTATCGCTGGTGTGGGAATATTGTTTCAGACGTTCAAGGGCGAAGACAGCACATTACCGACGCTAGAATGGCAACACTGCTGGAGGTTCGAAACTTCCTCCAGGAAGTCGGGTCCAACGAGGATATGAAAACAATTCTGAAAGCAATAACTCGCGAATAATTGCGCAAAAGTTCCTTTGAATGCAATTGAAAACAATTTGTCTACAAAGCTCTGGAAAACGACTACGATCCTAATTTCCTTATAAATCTCCGCGGACAAGTAGTCGCGTAAGTGTCCAAGGACTACGGAAGTAGTTTACAAGAGGTGAAAGCTGATTGGGTCATAAGTGCCTCAGTGAAATTGCGGCAAATGACAAAATTAACGACAAGTTTGTGACAAAGATCAAAGACCTGGACTATCAGCTGCCTCCTCTGTACTCTTACAAACAACATTGTTTCGTCCAAGTGGAACCAGCTATCCTGGAGGCCTCAGCTGGGGAGAGCCCCGCCTCCATCTCCGATTTTGCTCATTTTCACATATTTTATAGTCCCAATGGGTCTTCAAAACAAGACAGGTGCATTTTGCGTAATATTGCTTCAATCGTTCTGTAGCACCCATCAAAGGTGACCTTTGCATGTGCTAAACATAGGAAAATGAAAAAGTCAGGTTAAAAAGTTTGTGGCATAAAAATCTTTCGCTGTATGCAAGATACAGCGCTACAACCTTGTTGTAGATGTTAAGGACATGTCAGAGAGTATAAATAACCCTTCCGGTACAATTCAAGTCAAAATTTTGTAAAAATGGTACTTTTTGTACCACGAAAAACAGGACCAGCGAAACGTTTTCGCCTGTCCTGCACGATTGGCAAAAGCTACAGAAATCGCTAACAAATAGTTGCACTCTACGCATACACAGAATTCTTATGCCCATAGTTTCAAATTTCTACCATTTGTAGTGCTTTCAGAAAACTTGCCACAAAATGTCTAATTTTGCCAAAAATCATCATTTTGCATAATTTTCACGTTCTTTTAATAATTTCTCACTCGACTTGAAAGTCACCAAAATTGGCACATAAAACTCTCAATGCCTGCCGGACATTATGGTAAAGGCAAATGCTACAAGGTAGAACTTTTCTGTCGTGTTGGCTCCTTTGATCTTTTATAGGTCACAAAAGTCAATTTTTGAAATTTCCAAAATATAGACAAATTGGGTATCATTCGATAGCTACTGATGAGCTGACCAACGTTTCTAATAGAACCATGTGTCTGAAATGTAGTATCTGAAAGTTATAGCAAGTTAAAGTTTGAGGACACATTTAGCTGAAAAAGGCTCAGTTCACAATTGAAGAATGTATGAAAGACTGGCTGGATATCCCGGAGTTGTTTTAGTATTAAAATATTAGCCAACCCACAGAATTAATTTGCCATATTAGTTGACCCAAATTTCGCTGCCGTTCTGTCTCAACACGGCAGAGGGCAAATCACAGTGATTTTCAAGTTTTCCAACTTTATAGCTGAATATCTCTGCCACAGTTTGATTTCGAATTCTAACGTTTTGTCTTGCTTTTGAGAACATATGTACCCATATTGTGTGTGAAAATGAACGAAATCCGTGACTATCGATTTTGACCCAAAGCGACCCCCCCTTAATTCAACCAAGGCCGCCACTATTCCGGCTAACCTTGCGATGTTTCGCTGGTGTGGAAGCATTGCATCCGATGTTCAAGGGCGCAAACACCACATAACAGCGCAAGAATGCCCACGCCTCTAGGAAGTAAAGGTCAATGAAGATATAAGCACCATTTTGAAAGTCATAGATGAAGTGATGACACACTGATAATGATGGAACGTACCAATGTGCTATCAGAACATTTTGAGTACACCATTACAGCGAATTTCCACAGATGAAAACTAAGCCAGCTGAATTCCATTTCTTCGAGCACTCATTCAGTAGCTTCGAAAGGTGAATTTTAGCTTAAGTGCTGTTTTAGAATCCCCGTATATAACACTTATATTAGAATCCCCTTATATTTCTAAATGTAATACTAACTAACTCATTACTGCAAACCTCGTTCTGTAACAGAACACGAAAGTTTGGCTGGAATTGTAACTTTACCTTGCTTCGGCGGAATCTCGCTATAATGGTGTACTCAAAATCTTTTGATAGCAGCACAGCACTTTAAGCTTCGCTGAAGAAATAATAGCTAAACTAAAGCTCAAGCTTTGTAGCCCATTAGAACGTTTGCTCTGTATGTGTTGTGTCAACTGGCTGTATTAGCACAGCTGCATTACTGCGAAAAGTTACCCCATTGTTAGTTATGGTTATTTTCTAACTTTTTATCGAGTTGGCTTACCAAAAACAGTATTAAGATTTTGTTGTCGTCGAAACTATGGAATCAAGGGTTTGAGAAAGCGGAATGCAGGCAAAGAAGCTGATGACTATTTTCGATATATTTAGTTTAAATGTTCATATCAAATGTGATAATCTCACAAATGTGAGAAGCAAAAGATGCTACCAGTCTGCATTTTATATGTAACTTTGCAGATATCAAAACATAAAAAATTGCTATCCCAAACGCTAAACTAAAAACTGTAATAAGAGCACATCGGGCTTAACTACATCAGTTGTGTGGGTTTTGTCGTGTTTGTACTTGTTTGCTTTTCACGATTAGAAAATTACGGTATGCGCCCTAGTGAGTAGCTATTGTTTGCTGCTTTTTCCATAAACAGGCAATATTGTCTGCAAAAGATATATGTTGTCAGAGGAACAATAATATAAAGTGTAGGCCTGCTGCGCAGCAGAAACTAATTCAATGTGGATGTTTACTGGGAAATTAAGCAAAAAGCAATTCAGCAAGATCTGAAGAAATTTAACTACTGAACTCGCTCAACTGCACATATGTCTGTAACTCTGCTCTAGCCGTCTGCAAAAGTTTGAGAGACTGTCGGTGAATAAACCTGTTCCCTTTTATTGAATCATCGATCTCTCTGATTTTGTTTACTTTGTGAGTCATTGAATTTCTGAAATCGGATTGTAGTGTAAATTATGCTCTGCCATCTTAAAGCATTGTTTACACGCTTTCATGCTAAGCATATGTTTTGCATGACATTGCGTGGAACCAAGGTTTCAGAGCAAACATAAGAGAACTGCTGCGCTCGCAGCAGGAAAAAGGCAACCCTTTCACCCAGGAATATTCATTAATGTTGATGTTTTGATCGTTACTGGTGTCTTTAGTTGACAATTTTAACAGAACATAAATGCTATAAACTGCTTAATTTGAAAACTGTAGCAAGAAGGCAAGTCTGTCATAGGGCGATTATGTCAGTTCCAATAACGAAACCCCTAGAAATAACTTGGTAGAAGATTTCAATTTCATTCAAATTACATACAGGTTAGATTAACGTGCCATTACAAATGAATAAATGTACCATTACCTACCTTTACACAGGAGATTTCCCAAGCGTTCTTCAGCCTTTCATTCCAACCATATTGCAAACCAGAAAGGTGTGAGCGAACCCATGCGGTGCACTCATTTGGAAGATATGCGACTTCTCTACGTTATGTGGAAGACAACGAAGCGTTGCTTGGGAGACTATCGTCGCTTGAGTACAAAAGTGTGGGAGTGGGACACAGGCTAACTACTCATATATAACTGTGGGAGAAGCCCACTCACTGCTAGAAATCTTCTCGACCTTTGTCGCATCCTGGCAAAAAGTTGCGACACATTTTGTTTGTAAGCGAAAGGAAGCAGATCTTGGTTTGAAAAAACTTTGATTGAGTATTTTCTTTCAACGTAAGATGAGCTTCTTTGACTTTAACCCGACCCTATCCAACTTTAAAAAACGGATTATTGAATTCGGACAAAAAGTTTAATCTTGGCAGAACTGTTAGACTTTTGCTCTTCTTTACTTGGTCAACTGTTACCTTTTCTATCGAATTCTTTCCGAACAACTTTTCCACCAATGCCTGCCCATTAGAGTTAGACAAGCTTGGTTTCCGAAGGAAGGCTTCAAATTCATAGCAATTTCTGTTGACTCAATCATAACTTCGGCTTTACCTTTAAGAGATAGTAAATGACCTCTAGCTTATTTCAGTCGCTTTGTTTATAGGAACAACGCCGACAGGTAGGAATATGTCAGGGGTGACAGCCACTTCTGCTCCAGTGTCAAATTCCATCTCCACCGGCTTATTCTGTACTTTCATTGACTTTAATCATTACTTTATTCTTTGACATGCCATCTTTTCGGAAGCACATAATTTTTTCAATAACAATACTAGGTTCATCTATCCCATCCAGTTCCTTGATCGAAGGCTTCAATTTTTTCTTTATTTGAGGCATGTCCGTCTACGAAAAGGACACTAACTGAGTATAATCACTTTTACCGCAACAGTAAAATTAGCGAATTACGAACTCTGTAGCGAACGTTAGCAACTGGTGTAGACAGTTTGTTTGTGGACAGGTTTGGAATCTCGCCCGTGGGCTCCAATCTTTCCGGTACCAGAGGATGACGTTTCCATGTTCATTACTACCGCAAAGGAGCGTTCTAAAGATTAAAGTCTTTTTCTTCAAAGTTTGGTTCGGACAGAGTCACTTTTCAAATCGCACACCAGTTGATCTCACAATGCCGGCGAAGAATTTACACAACCCTAAGAATTTTAGAATTCTCCCAACTTTACAGTGCTTTCCTTACTTTCCGGTAATAACAAGAGTATGTTATCACCTCCTGAGCCATGCTCTGCACGCTAACTGCCCACCCCCCCCCGCAATTGCGCACCTAGTGGACCCCCGCTAATGAGTACCTAGTGCGCAATTGCGTATGCTCACTCTTTTCTACAGTAAGCCACCCCCTCCCCCCGCAAATGTGACCTATCATTCGTCAATTGAAAAATTATAGGTCTGTTTTGCGAGGGGGGGATCGTTTGAATTGATATCGTGCAGCAATCAATTGGACTGAAAGTTATTTTGGAGAAGGTCGACTCGCTCTTGCAATCGTTTGAAATTTAGTTCTTCCGAGATACAAAATTCCCTAGAAAGTGCAAGTATATCTCAATTTTGCACAGACTTTCAGAAACTACATTTAGTATGAAGTTAATCTCCCTATAAAAATGCCGCCTTCTTAACTTACATGTACAGCAAGAAACAAATATTTGAAGTTCTAGAACTATACTAGCTGTTTTTAAGCGATCTTGTTGAAAAATGATTTGTAAAAATGTATGAAGTATACATCACAAACATAGGCAAGTCTATATTCGAAGCTTGCACAAATTGGGTTAATTAGAGCCTTGTGCACTAAATGAGCCTATTGTTCTGATCGAATAATATAAGAGTATAAACGAAAGAAAGAAGGATGTCACTATAACACCTCCGACCCGAAAATTTCGGGCCTGAGGTAGGGATCGAACTCACAAACCATTGGCTATCTAGGCCAATGCTCTGCCGATTGAGCCACCCAGCGAGAATTCTGTATTTTGAATAATGTTTCGAATAACTGATTTTCTCGAACTGCGACCAACATTTTTGATCCATTGTTGCTCCACAACCAGTGGTTAGATCTGCACGATATTGTGCACGTTGGGTGAGTTGTGAAACATGCAGAAGTGCTCTATTTCTACACTGCAAAGTACTGCTGGCATCTGATTAAAAAGAGACTAAGCTGGACGCGAATCACATAACGAAAACAATTACAATTTATATACATCAGGAAACCATCCATATTGTAACAAAGTCTACTTCGTAATAAAAACAAAATCTAAAACCTTGCCAACACTAGCACCCTCTTTTGAAACAATGCAATAGAACGTTTACATGCACTGTCCATTGACTGTTTACATGTTTTGCGAAAGTAGTTTGTGAAAGTAATCTTACAAAAACATTAAGCTTGCTGTTTAGAAGCAACATGCACACTGAAGTGATATTTTGCAAATGTAAAAAACAGTCACTGCAAGTTATCGCAGGAACGCACTATACACGATCATTCTCACTTTGCATAAAGAATTGCCATAGAAAGATTTGATCAAATCTTGGCAAGAATTGTGGCTACGTTTAGTGAGTTTGCCGCCAATCTTTTTAATGGCACCAAATGACATGAAGACGAGATGTAGAGCTTGAAATTGATATGTGGCTTAAAGGAGGTGGCAGTTTTCGACCATCTCCGATTTTTCTCATTTTCACATATTTTGTACTTTTCATATGTTCACAAAGCAAGACAGTTGCGTTTCTTGCAAATCTTTCCCTATCACTTAGAATAGATGAGCTCGAATGGTGCTAAACACAGGACAACGAAAAAGTTAGGATAATTTCGCGGTAGCAGTTGCAAAAACAAGACTCCTTCTCCAACACTCGCGATGCAGTCCGCATGACTTTGTTTGAACAACTTAGAGCCAACGTGATCGAAAGGTCCAGGTTCGATTCCAGCCCCACCCAGCCATAATTACGCTGCATGTTTCCTTGAGCAAGAAACTTAGGCTACAGCTCCGCCGGTCGGATGAGGCGTGGGCCATTGGTAGTACTGTCTTGCTGGGGGCAGAGCTCGCTAAACACCCTTAATCCACTTATCATCAAGCGTAGGCCGCGGAGTCCCGGTGGAAAGGCACCCCAACCCCTGGGATCAACCAGTACCCTTGCAAATGACCAACCTACCCCCTGCAAATGCTAGGTGCAATCTAGTCAAGTACTTTAATTGGTCACACTTGCCGTGGCTTGCAATCTTGCTTCATGATCTCCCTCATCTGCGCTAGAGACCTGGAGCGCCGAAAGGTGCTGTGCTCCTCTGCCACGCGCATGAGCAGTTAATGGAGGAAAACAACCCAGAACCAAAAGGCCAAGACGGGTCCCCTCCAGCCTCCAAAGAAAAGACTGAAAAGACTAAGTTACTAGTTGTCTTTTTATGTTTCCTTGTTTCTAATTAAAGGAAAAGTTGTAGTGCAGTGAGCCAAAGCTACCCACCATTGATTTGAATTGTCAATTTACAGTTGCTAGATAAAGTCATTTGATGTTGAAATTTGATTAGGCGCATTTAATATTCATAAAAGGTAAAACAAAGGTGATTAGTAACGTGACCCTAATTGGATAGTTGTGACAAGCTTCAAGTAAATGATTTGTACATACAACTGCTTCATCTCCATAACATTATGATATTTGCCTATTCAAATCAAACATGCAAGTGGCTACGTCTGTCGTCTAATAAAAGGATAAAAAAATTTGGTCCCCACCGCACTCAGAAACATTAAGCACCAATTCGAACAACAGACAGCTCCCTTGCCCGGTCTGAGTAATCAAAATGGTAGACGATTCTTGTCCACTCCAACCAATCAACACGGAAGTTCTGTAAATGTACAGCTACGAGTTTTCAGTTGAGGAAGATCTATCTCGAAGTTACCACTTTTTAAACAGTCATCGACTAATTGATGAATGCTGGCTAAAGTTTTTTAACTGACATCAAAACACAAACAAAACGACCAAGGCCGATCTTGCTCGATAAGCGTTCGGTTCTGACTGCAATTTGCCATCAAATACATGACTGGACGTATTCCTCTTCTATTCATAACATTTAGTATAATATAAGTGATATTGGTGTGCTAAGTCTAGACTTACGGTTGTTGACTTTGTGCCGAGGACTAACATTCCATTAATGGTCAAGATAAAATTAATTGTTGCCTATTTTCATATCTTGCTATGATACTCAAACACGTCTCTAGTTCAAATGGCGGATCAGTACTTAGTTGGGGTTGTTCAGTGAGGTGAGTAGGTTGGTAGTGTGTCCAGGTTGTCTCTGCCATTTTTGTAACGTGAGTAATAGAGTAGTTTCTATTTGGTGGATTTGCATCCATTTCGATTTGATTGACATTTTATATGGTTATCGGAATAAATATCTGCATTTGGATGGGATTCATTTTAACTTATTGAGCGAGCCCTAATGTTGCCCAAATTAAATAAACAAATTGCACTGCAACACCTTCTATTAGAACAGGACATCACACACCTTTGACGAGGACTTGCACTAATAGTCTGTCATCTCGTGAATATAGCACCAGCGTTCCATACTCGACAATTGGATAGATGTGTCTGCCATCCGTTTTTAAATGGATCTTTGTGTATTACACTACCTGTACCGTAAGGTGGTACCGAAAATAGTCGCATTTGCGAAGATAAGAACAACTATTAGTTGCACATATTAATATTCAAATCAAAGCAATACTAAGGTAATAATAATAAACAGTAACTATTGATTTTGCGATATTTGTTCGAAGATAGACCTGCATACTGTGCGCTTCGCAGCTCAGAAACCACATTTTCATTATTGTCTAGTTTAAGAAATGTAAAACCATAATCTTCGATTTATTAGCAATTCTTTACTTTCATTGGAATTACGTCCGTCATCCTATGGTAAACGTAATCCAACACAGGCGATAGTGGAATCTTTCCACCATCATTTTCTTTAACATCACCATGCAACAGCCATTGTGGTAAGATTTTGTATGCAAGGCTTTTGATGAAGCGTACACTTCCAAGCACCGACCGACCAATCCGATTATCCGTAGAACCGACGAAACATGACGAGAGGACATCATCGACCACAATCACCCCGCTGTCGGTCACCGGAGCAAAGATTCCATTTTGCTGGTTTTCTATTTTAGACACAACCATATCAGGCACAAATGATCCATTGATGTTGGACAGAAGACAGTCACCAACCTCCAAGTCACCAGCCGAAACCGATTCCCGCTCCGACGAAGACTGATCATTGCAGGGCACTCGAAAGATGAGATGATCTGGGGTTAGGGTCAATGATTTGCCACCGGCCGTCGACAGACTAACGAAGGCGGCTGGAGTTTCTAGCTCTCTGTGAAGAAAGTACTGGACAGGTGCGAAACCCATCACCCCGGAATCGAGCTCCGTTTGTACCATGTCGCCTACCTTCAGCTGGTTCATGGCTACTGGACCGAGCGGAGTCAGCACCAAAGCCAGAGCCGTGAAACAGCCGCCGACGGCTTTGACAACCGTGATTATGACTTTGATTACGATTATGTCAATAATCGCAACGAGAACCTTTTGCAGAACTGAAATGATAGATTAGGTAATTAAGTAAGTGACGTGGTGTAGTCTATCCATATTATAAACCATTAATTTATTAATTTAAATATTACTGTGTCCAAGAGCAGATAATAGAGATAATAAGAATGAAACTCTTACACTAAATCCTGTTTGGAATGCTCGGTGCCTTAACTCGGGACCCCTCGTAACTTCCGAGCGGAGGTCCAACTATGACTAATTACAAGCTTTCACATAATAACGTGTCTGCTCGTTGATTCGCTAATTAACTTAGAGACTTACGGTAGGCAATTTACTAGTTATTTTATTAATCAATTATGACCTTATGCAATTACATACTAAGTCCACAACTTTTTAGCATTGTTTCTGCTTTTTCCAATTTTCCAAGAAATTTGTTGCAGATTAGTTTTCTACGAATTTTTGTATTATGCAACAATCTTTATATGAATGGAAAGATCAGAAAAATGCTACGAAGATGTGGAATTAGTATTTTAATTGTATTAAACCTAGTTATAGTTTTCATTAATTATTAAAAATGACTAATAAATTACTTACCGTAAGCCTTAGGTTAATTAGCGAATCAGCGAGCAGACACGCGTTTATATGAAAGTGTGTAATCAGTGCACTGCGCGCGCCCCCTCGGAAGTGCCCCTCGAGTGCCGAATTAAGACACCGAGCATGTCTGGCATGCTTGATACATAGTAGCGTCAGCGTTTCACACTCTTATCTAATTATGTACTCTTGTTATATCAAGACTAAAAGGGTAAACCATAGAGAATATCTCCATCCTTGTTTCAGAAAAAACGGGTGTCGGCGCCCATCCCGAATACACAGCCGTAGAGCCAGAAGTGTCACCTCAAATGATGACTGCATCCGTGGAAGGGGGGGGTCGCCCTTCAAGACGTTACGTAGTTCACGGACTCCTGTTACCTTCCTACAAACGTGGTACCCATTTACCGACCAGTTAAGGACAGGTAGCTGGGTTTGCTAGAGCCCACTGTAAACCGATATGTGTATTGTCCGTTGCTCAAGGGAATTAGTGAAAGCCTGGTGGCAGCGGGATTCGAACCTCAGACTAACGGATCCAAAGTCGAATGCCTTAACCTCTGCCGTCACTGCACTAATAGCTCAGGGCCTTTTCGCGCAGCGAGTTAATCGAGTTAAAAGAGTTAAAATTAACTCAATTCTTTTCGCGCACAGGGTTAAAAGAGTTAAACAGTTCATTTTAACTCGTCTGCAGGGTTAAACTAGTTAAAAAATTTTAACTCTACTCTTTTAACTCGCGCGTGAAGAAAAGGCCCTCAGATTGATTGAATAAAACAAATACGGTGGAAAACCAACAAGTGTGATACACGCTACTCCATTATGTCGTAAAATGTATGTATGTAAGAATGGTAAAGTTCCTACTGTTTATATCTCCCGGCACGTCATCTTCAACTATACATTTCATTCTTGTGAAAGTCACCGTATACTTGTCATTACTAAATACAAAACGTGGCAGCCGCCTTCAGTTATCGTACGAAACCTTACACATGCTTATGCACATTTTCAGAATCTGAAACGGACACTCAAGCTATACGCTACTCACAGTTAGAAATGTTAAACAAAATAGTTTTTGCTTTCTTGTTAGCTTCCAATCAAACAATATCGCCATATCGTCAAAATCATGAAATTAAAATGAAGCTAAATAAAAATATATATTGTACATGTGTAGTGCGGAGGGCTGAAATTAAACGAGTAAAGTTTGTATAATTTTAGGCTCCGAAAGATCGCACTGGTAAGCACTGGTTTTAGATTGAAAGTTGAGTAGGCTGAGAGAGCACCGGAGTCGGTGGTACCCTGTTCTCAGCAACACACCCTCTAAATTAAAAGCACTAACAGCAGTAGCGAACAGACGAGACGACTCGGTCGACTCTTAGATCCTTCGGACTAAGTAGCCTGGTTTTGGTCTACCCAATCCGGGATTTGTCCGCGTTAGGTCGTGAATTCGATCCCTCTAAGCTCCGTTTCCTTTTAAGGCCAATACACGTCTAGTGAACAGCTTTTGTGTTCAACAGATGCCCACAGATCAGTACCTTCTGGAATCAGACAGAAGATCAACACCTCTTGCTCAGTGCAACTATCACACTTCCAGGGGAAATATTTAGGCACAAAGTTCTCAGTGCCTGGAATCGCCTCGTAAGCTCCCTCAACAATCTGGTCTACGTTCCACGGGCGTAGACAACCGCAAACTACAATAGGATGAACTAAACCAAGGGTCTCTTCGCTCAAATACTGGAATGTCTCTAGCTCAAAACTAACAGTTAACTCTGTACCACAATTCTCGCACTCTAGCTTGCAGTGAGATAATACCGGCACGAACTCTGCCAGCGTGATATAAGCCAAGTTCTAACTAACGCGCTAAGTAAGGCCTAACTGATCCCTAGCTAAATCCTAAGATCCTAGCAGAATGGACCACAGAACCTATAAGTTTTAGGATTTAATTTACAACAGTTATGTGCAGACGACAAGGAGATGAACAGTTACAGACTGTAGGTTATGCAAGTAAGTAGGTACAACTTATCAAGTTATTACTAGCTTTGCAAAATACTACAAATTACCAGAACAATCAGGACAGAGTACAAAATACAGGTAATACCAGAACGAATACAATAGCTTAGTCGAACCACAAACACACAGTCAAAACACAGCTAGTTATTAAGTCCTAAAGGCTCGTACCTAGTTATTTGAACCAAACCTTTGAAGAATTAGACCTAGACCTATATGATGACCTAAACCTAACCAGCAGTCTGATGTACAAATTAATCCCTGAGTAAACTTTAACGTAAAAAACTTTAACCTACTGACTTCTAGCTAGAACCTGAAACCTATGAAAATTTCGAATGAATTAATTATAGATCGCGAGTCTGGTACAGTTTCCAACAAGATGATCACTATATTCTATTTCCTAACTATACGGTATCGAGGGGGTCCGCCTATATGCTTGAAGTGTCCTATGTGCTTTTATTTTAAACGAAACAATCAATATTGCGCGGATTTCCACCCTTTCCCGGGCACTAGATATTAGTCCTGACTACCCGCTCGGCAGATAACCAGAAGCTAATATCCTACTTCCTGCCTAAGGAAGCGGCCAATGGTCAATTCGCACGTTTTCGAGAAGTTTAGCAGGATGTTAGATTTCCCCAAAAGTTTTAGGTTAATCGAAACAGTATTTCAGGCAGCACAGAGAACGTACAAAAGAGCACGAGAATCTACAAATTGCATTTTATCGAGAGTTCAACAAAATTTAGATCAGTCTTCTTGAGATGAAGTTTGGGGTCCCCACTCCGTACCACAACCGAAACTTTGGTAGCCTTGGAACAGGCTCTCAGGGCCGAGAAGCGGCAGAAGTTCGCTAAGGACAGCTGTAGCTCGATGTCAGGTCAAGGGAGCAAGCCTCAACCAGGGGGAGCAAGTGTGCACGGCAACGAAGATAGCTGGCAGTATGGGTGTCGGATAAATCACCCTGAAGTCAGTAGTCACGCAGCCGAGGGTGTCGGACAAATCGCCCTATACAGAGGTCCTGATAGAACAATGTGCACCTTGCTCTGCCCTGGCAGACTATTTATCCCGGCAGTTCAGTTCAGGTAGAGAGATCTACTAAAAGATACCGTCAAGCACCTTGAGACTGGTCGTCCGAGTGACAGGGCTGGACAGGATCCAAGACTGAGTACCAGGGGATTGGCGGGCAATCTCACACTGGCAGTGACCAACTGAGCAGCAAAGGACCGGGGAGGATCCGTGAACAGCGGGGGGGACTGAGCAGCAGGAGATCGGATCGGCGGCAGCAATTCAGGCAGCAGATCCAGACAGGCAGCTGAAGGACTGATCCAAGAAGGCAAGGCAAGACAGGGCTTGAGCGCAACCTGAATCAAATGGGTTAAAACCGTTAGGATCTTTCAGAGAAAGATCCTAACAAGATATTTCCTGGGTCCAGGAATAATCCCTAAGAAGCTGAGCTGTAAAGTTTAAAAGGTGAGTAAAATTGTGTAAAAATTTGAGAGTGCGTTCTGTGGTTAAAAATTGAGAAAATTTGAGTTAAACTTGAAATTTGGGACTTTTGGGAGAGTTCCCAAAAGTCCAAGCTTCTCAGTGGATTTCCTTTCGGAAATCCACGCGACCCAGGTAATATCTGAACAGATATTACAAATCAGAATCATTTATAACAATAAATAGAAGAGTTTAATTTAAAGGACAATCTTAGGGGTATTTTTGAGAAAGGACCTCTGGGTCCTGTAAGAATCCCACAGGCGATTCCCAGAAAAAGAGGAGATCGCCTTTAAAAAACTAGGCATTTAAAAGAGAAAATAAGGGGGGAAGACCTAAGGTGGGACGTAAACCTAAACCCCCCTTAAGTTAAAACCCCAAAAGTTGACAAGGGGCTAGTGTTAATACACTAGCACCGTTCCGGAGTGGGGGAAAATTTGGGCATAGTGACGCCCTATGTTAAAGAAAACAAGGGGGGAGTGAAGGGAGAGGCCAAAAGCGGCCGTACGATTCGGAAGACGAGGTAAGACTGAAGTGCAAAACAAGTCTACCTGTCAATCACGACAATTTCGGCAATCATTCGTCTGATTGGCCGAAATTGTCCTCCGCGCAAAAAGGCGCGCACTAAATGATTCTGATTGGGTCAAATTAGTTGTAATCATAACGTGACTTTGAGCGGGCTCTCAAGTGTTTATGTTAAAGGGGAAAGGGCAATTAAACTAATCCCTTTCCCCTATTGTAAGAATTAGGGAGAAAATTAAGAAAGATAACATCAAAGCAGACGCGCTCAGGCGAGAAATTGACACTACGTCAATTTCTCGCTAAAATGGAAAAACAAGACGCAACACCTTTCTAAAACCTGGACCAGAGGGTCCCCTTAACTAAGACTTAGTGACTGCTCATTAGGTAGGTAAAATAATTAATTAAAACTTAATAGGAACGAGCGCTTCACAAAATACAAAATACACAATACAAAACACAAACAACTAGGTAGCTAGACATGAATTAAAATTAAAACTTTTCTTTCAGTTCCCCTCTTTTTTTCTTTTGCCTTTGAGTCTCAGCCGAGCTGGACTCAAAGAGCGGAAAGTTTGTACAGTTACAAAAGTAACGCATCTGTTACTCCAAATTGGCAATAAGGGAAGACATAAAAGTCTTCCCTTAAATTACAAAACTTTATACCTACATAAGAATAGAATAACTTTAAAAGAATTCCACACTAGCTAAGCAAAACTAGTTAAGTTCAGTGAAAGGGCAAGCCGAGCTTCCCTTTTGCTTTAAAAACCAATGAAAACCAAATTAATTAAACTTCAAACTTAATTAACTTAACTTTCATTAATTAATTAGCTAGAATATGGATTAACTTAACTAAATATAAACTTTAATTAAACTTAAAATGAAGTTTAAACTATTAATAATCACAATACTTGAGGGGCGAGCCGAGCTCTCCCGGTTAGGTCAGAAAATCAAGCATAACGCAAAATCGAACCACAGAAGCACCAATTATTTTGTGCTTATTTTAAAGCGAAAGACCTGCTGAGTTTATTTATAAAAGTTTTAACCTAGTTATTGATGTTGATTAATGTGAAACTTTTAATTAAAGACACTATGACCATCCAAGTCTGGAGGCCCATTTGAACTTCAATATGTGGCTTACAAATCGGCCTGTAAAGTAAAATCGAACCACAGAAGCACCAATTATTTTGTGCTTATTTTGAAGAGGAAGAACTGCTGATTTGATTTATAGAAGTTTTAACCTAATTATTGATGTTAATTAACATGCAACTTTAATTAAAAACACCGTGACCACCAAATCTGGAGGCCGACTTAAACTCCATTATGT
>JASAND010003011.1:0-19634 GCA_030248195.1 Trissonchulus latispiculum
ACTGTCAGGTCCCCGGCACTGGGCACCATCGGTTTAACGAGGATTTGGGTTGGGGGGGCCTTCTCCGGGATTTGGGGGGCCTTTTTAGACCTTTAGGAAGGGGGGAGGGGGTAAAAAGTTTTCTTCGAAATTTAAGGTGGTGATTCCTTTTGGGCACATATTGTTGGTTGTCGGCGTAAGTCAAGATGAAATTTGACGAAACTTTCCGAAATACGTTCTTTTAGCGTTCTAACACCTTTCGCGCAATCCCGAGTCAAAAAGAATCGAGATTTCCGGTCAGGGCGGTTTTTCCCAATTTCTGAAAGTCTGGGAACAGGTATATATGACTATATTCATTCGAAAGATCTCATTGAGCTTCATATTTTTGCTTCTAAAGCTTTAAAGCTTTCTAGCTTTTCTCTACCGTGGGATATAGCGATTTTCTTGTTTTGGTGTCGAAAACTTGTCATTTTTGCAGAAATCAAATAATCCATTATTTCTTGGACTACACAAGCCGTACAATGTCTCACAGGAGCAAATTATCCGACGCATGATCGTTTTTGAACAGCTATCCCGTAGGCTGCTATCATAAAAATGTAGTTTTTGCAAAAACACGACCAATTTTTCCCAAATATTGTGGAGCATTCACCATGCAAGCTGGATGGCTGCTACCAAGAGTGCATAATTGCATTATATATAAGAAGAAGAGTAAGCCACTAGAGGGCTCCTCTTCTTGGCATTGTGTAACGGTGCTCCGACCACAATACGCGAATGTTCCCCCGTTCGGTGGGGGGGTAGCTCTCTTCGACAAAGCATACCCCCCCCTCCGTTTGGGGGGGGGGGAGCAGAAAAGAGGTCCCCGATTGGTGGGGGGGATAGCCAACAGCCAATCAGATTGCAGAGACCCCCTCCCTCCCCGTTTGGTGGGGGGGGGGTAGAGCAGAGGATTACGGTAGTTTTTGTTCTATTCGCAAATGGGTCCCCGTTTGGTGGGGGGGGGGAGACAAAAGAGGCCCCCGTTGGGGGGGGGGGTCGCCAACACCCAATCAGATTCATCCAATCTTAGCCTGACTTGGCGACCCCCCCCCAAACGGGGACCCCATTCTGCCTACCCCCCACCAAACGGGGGACCCCTTTTGCATACCCGCCCACCAAACGGGAACCCTTTTTGCATACCCCCGACCAAACGGGGAGGGGGTATGCTTGTTGACCCCCACCAAACGGGGGAACATTCGCGTATTGTGGTCGGAGAACCGTTACGCAATGCCAAGAAGGGAAGCCCTCTAGTGGCTTACTCTTCTTCTATAATATAAAGGAATAAATTATGGACTCTTGCTGCTACTGAATAGATGTGTTCTGCACAAGTATACCCAGGGACCTTTTTTTAGTTGCCCAGATTATTGCTTTCTAGCTAAAGCAATCGCCTGACAAATTTGGAAAAGGTAGCAAAATACAGGTTACGCACACATTTCAGCTTATTTCTCCATAACGAAGAGCGATTCACAATAAATAAGAATCGTCCCCAGCTATTTGATGGAGGTATCGAATGATATAATCGATGTCTCGCGAAAAAAAATACTTGAGTCTGCAAAAAATCTGGAAATTTATACTTCTTCTAAAATGTGTTTAAAATATTTTAGAAAAGCAACATTAGTTTAATGCTATGCATTAAAAAGAGAAAATGCCAAGCTGCATTATGATATAATAATGGCTTCTTAACTACAAGTAATGAATGAGTAATAATGGTGCAAACTTTATGTGACCAAAGGGAATCACCACCTTAACCAAAAATTTCGATTTTGCTAAAAAACGCGATTTACAATCAAAAATCAGCAATATTATTACAACGACCCGATTTGTTCATTTTTTGTGAATAAATGGAATTTTAAATCATAATTTTGAAAATTGTTAGGGTGGGGTTTGGCAAATTTGGGAGGGTGGGGGTGGGGGTGGGGTGGGGTCTGGGATTTGGCAATTTGTGGCATAGTTTCATCGGAAATTTTGGTTGGGGGGGGGGGTAAACTTCGGAAATTTGGTGGTCGACCCCCGAAATGCAGTGGCGGATCCAGGATTTTGAAAAGAAGGGGGCCCGCTGAAAAATTTTTTGGGGGGTAACCAAATTTTTCCGGGGGGGGGGGGGGGTAAAAATTTTCTTTTTCCAGGACAAAATATTTTTATAAGAAAAATAATATTGTGCATGGAATGATTAGTTCACTTGCCAATTGGAAAACAACTATATCCCGTGATCGAAGCAAAGATTGGAGAATTGACACAACAAGCACACGGGGGGTCTGGGCGGGGGGCAGAGCCCCCCAGAAGTTGAAGAATTTTTTGAAAGTGGAAAAAAATCCGTCATGCAAACTTTTGAAAAGATTAAATAAATATGGATATGTATACGTATATATAGTAACTTACGACATGGAAAACTTGCAGGAAAATAGTATATATATATATAAATAAATATATATATATATATACAAGGAATGGTGGCAATAAAGAAGACAAGTTATAGCCATGGGGGGGAAAAAACCCACTTTTTCGGATTTTGGCTGGAACTTTTTTGTTATAAGAGCTATCTGAGAACTCTATATACCATCGTACTTGGCGTACTTAGAACTTTCTTTTAAGCCCATTTGCACTTCTCTAGGTTGTACCGTTAGGCCGGTATAATGCAAAAAGTAGCGGGGGAAAAAACCCAATGGGGGAAAAAAACCCAAATGGGGGGAAAATAAACCCACCCCTCACAGGTCCTAAAAATTGTCGTAGCGCGATTCTGACACTTCCTGTATAAAATTCAACTCTTTTTTTAGTTAGTATGAGTCAAAAAACCCGACCTAGGTAGCTTTTTTGAGATCTCATGTGCCATTGAAAATGCAGCATCAAATGGACAGGTTTCATAAAGTTTAACACATAAACATAGGGCAATTTTTGAAAAATGCTAAAAACGATGTAATTTGATAAAACTTATTATTCTAACGTGTAGAGAATGGTTTTTTACGTACAATTGGCTATTAAAAGTCACAATTAGACCTCTGCTGGGTCATCCAGCAGCGAAATTGCACTTTTAGGGTTTTATGTCTCTAGCTACCCAAGCATAGGTGTGGCTGGGCAAAAAATCTGGGAGGGGGGTTCCGACGGAGGGTGGGGGGACCCCCCCTCGATTTTAGATTTTATGCCATTTTAGGCCACTTTTTGGCCAAAAATCTGGGGGGGGGGGGGTAGCAAAAATCTGAAAATCTGGGGGGGGGTCGCCAAAATTTGTCATTTTGGTGGGGGGGGGTCCCCCCCCCCCCACCCCCCCCCCCCCCCTAACACATTTATGTACCCAAGTATTCAAAATTGTCCAAATCTGACAGCATAGGGTGACGCAGCGTCCTCGATAATATCGTACTACAGTCCCGAATTGTTTCCCAGTTGAGCTGGTAAAAAATTTTTCAAAAAAATTTGGGTGGGTTTTTTTCCCCCCCAAAGTGGGTTTTTTCCCCGCCACGTTTGGCAATGTGCCAGTCTAACGGTGCATCGGATCGGTCTAATTTTTGCTGTGTGCAAAGAGGAAGACTTGCCATCATTGCAGATATTTGCAAAACTTTTCTAGCCCAACCCAGTCAAAAGTTACATCGGTCCAAACTTTTGCCAAATTTTTGGAAGGTTGGACCAAAAAGTAGGTATCATTTTCAAAATGTCATAAAATGAGCAAGAGTGAACCAAATGACCTGATCTTTGCACACATAGGTTAGAAAGAGTCGCGCTTTCTGCTGGTATGTTTTGGAGCTCCTAGCTCCAACCCGTGACCCAGGAGGCGGGTGGGTTTTTCCCCCCCCAAAAAGGGGGTGGGTTTTTTTTCACCCCATGGCTATACAAGGGCAACAAAGATAATGTGCAAAACGGGGGGTCTGGGGGCGCCCCCCAGAAGTTGAAGAATTTTTTGAAATCGTGGAAAATTCAGCAATTTAAATGTTTAAAAAGATTAGTTAAGATGAGATGCGTTATTGAGTTTATAATCGATCAGTGGAAAAGCAAAACGGGAATTGGATGCTTTTCAGAATTTTTCACTTCCACGATTTATTCTAGAGCACTTTCAGAAGCTTCCAATTATCAATCTTGCATTGCCCATTTATATATATATATATATATAGCCATGGGGGGAAAAACCCACATTTTCGGATTTTGGCTGGAGGAACTTTTTTTATTATAAGGGTTATCTGAGAACCAGGGTTTTTTTTGGTCGCCGAACTTTAGGCCAAATGGCCTCAACGACTCCAATTTTCTAGGCCATCAGCCAAAAAATTTAGGCCATCCAAATTTTGTTAATTTTTAGATTGTGCGTTATTGTACACATTGTTAAAATTACGGTTATCATGTATTCACGCGTTATATATTCAAAAATCGCTGTTTAACAACAAAATTGCCGGCACTTATTTAGATGGGGGCGATTTTTTCGCCTTGGTCCCCCCCTTCTGGTTCGAAAAAATTTTTTGTCTCCGATTTGGCTGAGAAGTTGCCCTTAGGGTAAATCGAGGTCGCTGATTTCAAAAATCGAATCGAGAGATCGATCCAATCGATCGATCGATCAGTAGAATCGATCGATCAAAATCGATCAAAAAATTTTTTGTCTCCGATTTTCGCGAAAAGTCGCCCCTAGGGTAATTCGGGGCCGCTGATTCTGAATCTGCAGTCGAAATTTCGATCCGAGCTGCCAAAATCGAGTTATTGTCGAATTTTTGAAAAATCGATGAAAATCGATTTTTGCGGGCGGACGATCGATTTTTATGAAATTTCGAGTGCAGATTCGGAATCAGCGGCCCCGAATTACCCTAGGGGTGACTTTTCGCGAAAATCGGAGACAAAAAAGTTTTTGATCGATTTTGATCGATCGATTCTACTGATCGATCGATCTATCGGATCGATCTCTCGATTCGATTTTTGAAATCAGCGACCTCGATTTACCCTAAGGGCAACTTCTCAGCCAAATCGGAGACAAAAAATTTTTTCGAACCATAAGGGGGGACCAAGACGAAAAAATCGCCCCCCCATCTAAATAAGTGCCAAATCGCCATCGTCACTGTTTAACACACCAGAAATACTACTTTTTTACCTTAAAATGGCAAAAACAGAACCTTGTTAGCATAGAAATAATAGTGCACGACAGTATTAATGAATTAATCAATATATATATATATTATCAATATTATATATATTATCAATACGAGTATATATATAGAGAGAGAACCAAAGAAAGAAAAAATTAAACTAGCAGAAATAAAGTTATATAAACTATATACATATTAAAAATAGCATTTCTTTGAGGAAATCTTTATAATAGTAAATGAAATTATAACTAGAATGCGTATTTATAAGTGCAAATAGACAATGTAACTAGCTGGCAGATGGCGCAGCCCAGAAATACAAGTGAAAATGTATATATTCGCGCCGAAGGCGCGAAAAATTTTTTAGAAAATTGCTGTTTTTACTTAAAAATCAATAAAATTTAACTGGGTTTTTTCGTCGAAAAATTTAGGCCAAATGGCCTCAACGGCCAAAATTCTTTAGGCCATCGACTCATAAATTTAGGCCATGGCCTAAGCTATGGCCTAAAAAAACCTTGCTGAGAACTTTATATACCATCGTACTTAGCGTACTTAGAACTTTCTTTTAAGCCTATTTGCACTTCTCTAAGTTGTACCGTTAGAGCGGTATAATGCAAAAAGTAGCGGGGGAAAAAACCCAATGGAGGGAAAACCCAAATTGAAAATTGGACCAATTTACAATGTTTTTACAACTTTTACAACGAATTTACAACGTCTTTATAACGACTTTACCACACAGTATATACATTTGCTGTAAAATCATGGTAAATTTTTACAACGTTTTTACTATGCTTTTGAAAAAGTTTTAACAACTTTACAATGTATTTACCACGTTGTATATAAATTTGTTTTAAAACTGTTGCAAAAATCGTTGTAAACATTTTACCACAAGTAACAAAAATGCTCCGCACAAAAGAGGATAATATGTGTGTGTTGGCTGTATCGTATACGTATATATATATATATCCTTTAAATATCCTTTAAATATATAATAAATATAAATAGGTATATATATATCCTTTAAATTCCGGTTGAAGAAGTAAAGACAAAAGTTTCATGGGCACGTGACGTTATTTGGCACAGCAAATATTGGTGGATGGTTCCATGTCAAAAGTTGCTCAGCTCACTTAGGGCTTTCATTTGATACCAAATTTGACCACTTTTGAAAGCTTTCATTTTTGACCGAAAATCGCCTAAGTCCCCACCCCACTCCACCACAGCACTCTACAGCCACTTTGAGCATGCAGTTCTATGACAAAAGTTGCTCAGCTCGCTTAGGGCTTTCATTTGGTACCAAATTTGACCACTTTTGAAAACTTTCATTTTTGACCGAAAATCGCCGAAGTCCCCACCCCACCCCACCACAGCATTCTACAGCCACTTTGAGCATGCAGTTCTATGACAAAAGTTGCTCAGCTCGCTCAGGCCTTTCATTTGGTACCAAATTTGACCACTTTTGAAAACTTTCATTTTTGACCGAAAATCGCTTAAGTCCCCACCCCACCCCACCACAGCACTCTACAGCCACTTTGTGCATGCAGTTCTATGACAAAAGTTGCTCAGCTCGCTTAGGACTTTCATTTGGTACCAAATTTGACCACTTTTGAAAAATTTTATTTTCGACCACTTGACCCCCCACCCGACTGACCCTTCAAACGGCAAAGTGGAACCAGCCCAGCAAAATAGGTACGTCGGACGGCAAAACGGATACCGGGAATGAGCTGGGCACACCAGAAAACCCCTATAGACAAAGTTTTGAGAGGCCAGGTAGAGCCTACTATGGACCTCCAGGAAGCGGTTTCCGACATGACCCTCCAGACGGCAAAGTGGAACCAGCACAGCAAGATGGATTAGTCCTACGGCAAAAAGGACACCGGGAATGAGCTGGGCGCACCAGAAAACCCCTACAGACAAAGTTTTGAGAGGCCAGGTAAAGCCTACTATGGACCTCCAGGAAGCGGTTTCCGACTTGACCCTCCCGACGGCAAAGTGGAACCAGCCCAGCAAGATGGGTGGGTCTGACGGTGAAACTGACTGCGGGAATCGATTCTCCGTGCCAGAAAACCATTGTATGGAAGATTTGAGCGTTCAAAGTTAAATAGATAGCGAGAAATTTCGATTTTTCATTTTTCGAATTTTCGCCATCTTTGACGGGCCACTGTGGTCGCTAGGGAAGTGATAGAGAAACGCAACCTGGACCGTTAGTTAGTTCAATATATGTAATTTCTGAATATAAAAAGAAATCAGCTCCAGCTCGTAACGTTCGACCTGAGCGACGACCACAAAAATGGTCACTTTTCGCTATGAGCCGACTTTGCGGCGCCACTGCGGCGCTGTGGCGCAGCTGCGGCGCAAAAAAAGTTGTGATTCTTAAATTCTTTAGAGGGTACTACTAGACCCCATAGCCCTTTAGGTTGGCCCACCGCTGCAGTTCACGTGAAAGCGGCGAACATTATGTACAATACAACCATCAAATAGGAGAAACCGGAAAAAAAAACATCGCCGCCATATTAACCGGTCCGGGGCGCAACTTTTTAACGGTAAGTGATACGGGGCTGAAACTTCACAGACATACTAAACTCGATGTGCTCTACAATTTGCGCATGAAATCTGCGCAGGATCTGCGCAGGATTTTGCGCAGCTTCTGCGCAGCTTATTTTACACTGTCTCCAGCCACTTTTCACACATATTATAGGGGTCGCTGCCGCGACCCCTATGATAATTTTACAACAAATGTAGCATGTGGTAAAATCGTTATAAAGACGTTGTAAATTCGTTGTAAAAGTCGTAAAAACATTGTAAATTGGTCCAATTTCATTTACAACGATTTTACTACAGATTTACCACAATTTTACAACGTGGTAAAATTATTAGGGGAGCGCGTTAGCGCTCCCCCTAGAATAGGGAAAATTTGACGCAATGTGTATAATCTGGACATTGTTTGGCCTGTGGCCAGCGGAGGAGTGGACCGATCGGGCTGAAACTTGGTGTGTGAAGAGCCTGTGGGCAGGGGTACATGCTGTGAAAATTTCAGCCGGATCGGCCGGGTGGATCTTGAGATATGAAAATTGGCCCCCCGCGCGGGTCGCGTTTCTCCTCTTTTTTTCCCCCAGGGGTGCAGGTCGGAAGACCCTTCAGAACCCTACTATTTTAGGTTTTTTGTACAAAAAGTTCCTCAATTCCAGGGAAATTACTTTCTGCGGTTCCCGGACCCCCCAGATGGCCCCACCTCCCCGGTGGGGACCTCCAAAATGACCCCCGAAAAAAAACTAAGTCCGAAAATCTATTAGCTTCGAAATAGAACGGAGCGAGCGAAGCCGGGCTCTCATGTTGTGCATGTAGGAAGGTACTAACGTGAATATGAACATAGGCTATATAGGATGTCGGTCGGTGCCCTGTGGCGCCATGGCCAGGGGTCGAAAGTTAACGTGTAAAAGGGGGGGTCTGGGCCTACGGAGTAGGCAGCCCTATACATAAGAGCTGCTGGGCTGAGGTTTCGTATTCGAATAGGAACCCCTATATGGTGAATCTAAATGGCCCATTAGTTTCGCTCTAGGACCTATCCATGTGGCTGGGGGGCACCCTGATGGTGGTGGGCCCTACCGTGTCGCAACTCCAACTTTAACCTCTTCTACAGAAATATCTACAGTGAGCAGGTCTCTCTTATTTGGGGTTTGGGGTGGGGTGCGGGAACACTACAGCATAGGCTATAGTAGGTTTCGCCGGGACCCCTGTGGCGCCCTGGCCAGGGGTCCGGACCGGGGACCGGGTCCAAAATGGCCAAAAATCGATTTTTCCAAAAGTGGCCAAGTCTGGTATCAAATGAAAGCCCTTGGTGAGGCGAACATTTTTTGTCATTGGAGGACCCCTCCAAAGTGGATCCAGCGGCCTGTGGCGCCCTGACCAGGGTCCGGACCGGTCCAAAATGCCCAAAAATCGATTTTTCCAAAAGTGGCTAAGTTTGGTATCAAATGAAAGCCCTTGGTGAGGCGAACATTTTTTGTCATTGGAGGACCCCTCCAAAGTGGATCCAGCGGGCTGTGGCGTCCTGACCAGGGTCCGGACCGGTCCAAAATGGCCAAAAATCGATTTTTCCAAAAGTGACCAAGTTTGGTATCAGATGAAAGCCCCTGGTGAGGCGAACATTTTTTGTTATTGGAGGACCCCTCCAAACTGGTCCTAGCGGCCTGTGGCGCCCTGACCAGGGTCCGGACCGGTCCAAAATCAATTTTTTGAAAGGTTTTCAAGTTTGGTATCAAATGAAAGCCCTTGGTGAGGCGAACATTTTATCTCATTGGAGGACCCCTCCAAATGTGGACCCAACGGCCTGTGGCGCCCTGACCAGGGTCCGGACCGGTCCAAAATGGCCAAAAATCGATTTTTCCAAAAGTGGCCAAGTCTGGTATCAAATGAAAGCCCTTGGTGAGGCGAACATTTTTTGTCATTGGAGGACCCCTCCAAACTGGTCCCTAGCGACCTGTGGCGGCCTGGCAAGGGGTCCTAATTGGTCAAAAATCAAAATTTCCAAAAGTTGTCAAATTTGGTTTTAAATGAAAGCCCTAAATGACCAGAGCAACTTTTGTCATGTATATATATAACTGCATATCCAAGGTTACGGTGCTGGTTGGCTTTTAAAATAGCCTTCCTGCCTAAGATAACGCACCGTGTAAAAAGTTCTGAAAAGGCCATGAACAGTGGCCTTCCAGCCTAAGATAACGCTCCGTGTATAATGTTCTGTAGAGGCCATGAACAGTGGCCTTCCACTCTAAGATGACGCACCGTGTATAAAGTTCTGAAAAGGCTATTAACAGGCATTTTTCCGCTTCAGCAAATACATTCAGTTGAACTAGAACGTTTTCATCCAGCCTGTTTGCGGTAGCTAGCTTTGCTTACATTGTGTATATATGCAACTTCTCTGACATGATTTTCTCTGCAGCGGAAAAATAAGCGAAACTGGGGGGGGGGAAATGCCCTCGACGGGCAACCAACTTGGTAGAATAGGGAAAGACTTGAATGTTAAATACACGGTGCATGGTTACAACTGAGATTCTGCTGAAGCGGAAAATGCCGTTTCTCAGCGACTAAAATGACAGAAACCAGCTTTGTGCGCCGAATAGGGATTCTACTCGGCGACGAAAATGAAAGAAACCAGTTTTGTGCGCCGAATAGGGAATCTACTCGGCGACTAAAATGAAAGAAACCAGCTTTGTCGCCGAATAGGGAATTCCCTCCTTCCGCCCTATTCGCGCGAACTTATCGTCTTTCGGGAGGAAATATATAGGTAATTATTCTGTTAGGAACTGCAAACATAAGCATTGCTCTCAATATGACATTTCCCGTACCGGTTGCGTGGTGACTAGGGGTGGCGCTAGATTAATTTCTTTTTGAGCTACCTGATCCGTAAAAATTTTATGCATACAACCGGTAGCAGGACCAACAGAAAGCAACAATAAGTATATATGCAGTTTAAACAATTTGTGGTCGACAGTCCTTGTGCTAAAACATATACAATCAATAGCATTTCATTTTATATAATGTTTGATTGTATCAATTCTCGGCAAGATCAGCACAGAGAACACCTATCACAGGGGTCGCGGCAGCGACCCCTATAATATGTGTTATATATGCTCTCAATGTTTCTGATAGCACATCGAAGACATCGTATTTATGTCTGTGAAAACCTTGACTTACGTAAGTGCTTGATAAAACTGTTGTTTTGCATTCTGAAGTAATTCTGCCATTCTGAAGCTCTCTCATTATTCAGCAAAGCAACACATAACAGGCTTCAAAGTTCGCGCGAATAGGGCGGAAGGAGGGAATTCCCTATTCGGCGACAAAGCTGGTTTCTTTCATTTTAGTCGCCGAGTAGATTCCCTATTCGGCGCACAAAGCTGGTTTCTTTCATTTTCGTCGCCGAGTAGATTCCCTATTCGGCGCACAAAGTTGGTTTCTGTCATTTTAGTCGCTGAGAAACGGCATTTTTCCGCTTCAGCAGAATCTCAGTTGTAACCATGCACCGTGTCTTTAACATTCAAGTCTTTCCCTATTCTACCAAGTTGGTTGCCCGTCGAGGGCATTTTCCCCCCTAGTTGTAAACAAGAAAGTAAAATGCTCCTCCGGAGCATGGAAAAGTAATATGGGTGGATGTGGTGAGGTTGCGAAATAAAGAGAGGACTAGTTTTGAAAATGCTTAATATGGGGCTAGGTTCTAAAAAAAGAGGACTAGGTTGTGGGCGAACTAATATGGGCACAGCGTCGCCGAACAACCCATATTCGCGGGCTGTAAATATTATACATTCATCTATATCAGTTTCTAGACTTTAAATTATAGCTCCAGATTCTAAATTACATGATATATTCTATATCCGCCTATTCGTACTTCCATGTATTATTGTCAGACGTTTCCTTCGAGAAAGTCTAAGCTTACTGTTCATTTTATGCATTTATACAGACAGCATATTTAAAGAATAATTTTATAGCGACTGTCCTTGACTGCAACCCTGCCGGATTGAACCAATAATTTTACCGCCGCATCCCCATGTTTCTGTCCGATACTTGTCATAGTCCAACTAAATTTAAGGTATATAGCTAGCCTAAAATTGCCCTGGCAAACAACTATATACTATATACTAAGGTTCACCGTCCTGCACAAGCACAACCCTAAACTAACTGTTTGAGTTACATCTCTTCTTTTATGTCGTATATATTTTCTTTCCTTCTTCTTTTCTTTGTTTGTTTTCTCTGTCTTAGATTGCTTGCAATGGGTGTTGCTGCGTAAGAACAGATATTGCCATCAAAAACTTTGGAGAAAATTGGTCAAACAATCCCTCTGAACTACTACTCGAAATTCTAAATAAATTTCATATACCTATATATTACTAACTATTCGTTGGACTAATGCTTATTAACCAGATACAATGATTGTTTACTATATTGTGCTGTGCTAATAAACCGATCTAAAACCGATCTATATCTTGCAGATTACCTATTCAACATTTTTACTCCAATGTTGACCGTTCTATATATGTGACAAACGCTGAAGCGAAGCGTGCAAGACCGCGAATATGGGTTGTTCGGCGACGCTGTGCCCATATTAGTACGCCCACAAACTAGTCCTCTTCTCTTTTAGAACCTAGCCCCATATTAAGCATTTTCAAAGCTAGTCCTCTCTTTATTTCGCAACCTCACCACATCCACCCATATTACGTTTCCATGCTCCGGAGGAGCATTTTATTTTCTTGTCCTTTTAGCACTTTAAAGATTCTCTGACAATATTCCAATGTTGTTAAACATTGGCTTTAATATTTGCTCGTATGTCGATGCCGAGGGAGAATTGGCAAGGGAAGGCCTCCATGAACGAACTTCCCCATCAAAAAAGTGGATCCCCCCTTGGTACCAAATTTTGCAGTGAAAAAATCAGAAAGCGAAATTTTCAAAATTTTTCTTATGCTCATTGAAACGAGCGTAGTCGATTTACTACATATGCCCCCCACCAAAACGCTGAAAAACGCTGTTTTAGGCCATTTGACCAGAGGTCAATAGGGCCCCACGGCCGTAGTGACCAGTGGTCATTTCCATCGGTTTCGGCAATATGCTCATTGAAACGAGTGTAGTCGATTTACTATAAATGCCCCCACCAAAACGCTGTTTAGGTCATTTGACCAGTGGTCAATACGACCCCAAGTCCGCAGTGACCAGTGGTCACTTCCATCGGTTTCGGCAATATGCTCATTGAAACGAGTGTAGTCGACTTACTACATATGCCCCCAACCAAAACGCCGAAAAACGCTGTTTTAGGCCATTTGACCAGTGGTCAATAGGGCACCAAGGCCGTAGTGACCAGTGGTCACTGCCATCGGTTTCGGCAATATGCTCATTGAAACGAGCGTAGTCGATTTACTACATATGCCCCCAACCAAGACGCCGAAAAACGCTGTTTTAGGCCATTTGACCAGCGGTCAATAGGGCCCCATGGCCGTAGTGACCAGTGGTCACTCCCACCGGTTTCGGCAATATGCCCGTTGGAACCAGCGTAGTTGATTTACTATACATGCCCCCAAAAAAACTGCCAAAAAACGCTGATTTAGGGGGTTTGACCAGTGGTCAGTGGACACCATAGGCCGTTGTGACCACTGGTCACTCCCACCGGCTTCGGCAATATGCCCATTGAAACGAGCGTAGTCGGTTAACTATATATGCCTCCAACCAAAACGCCGAAAAACGCTGTTTATAGTGAGTTTTCAAAACATTGACCCTGGGCGAGGAACCACGGGAGCCATGCTGACCAGTGGTCACTTCGGGCGGTATCGGCAGTATGCTCATCGTTTTCAGCGACCCCGATTTACTGCATATGGGTACCACCCCAAGGCCGAAAAACGCCAATTTTAGTGATTTTTAGGCCATTTCTAGTAAAAGTGGGACTGAAACTTTTCGCCAAAACAGGTGAAATAATGCAAAGTTTGGGCCTATCTCCTGAAAGCTACAGAGCGAAGTTAAAAAATCCCCCTCGTTACTTTGTGTGCATTGGCCGAAATATTCAAATAAAATAAACCAAACCGATCTAGCTGCTAGCCTGTGAAAAAAGTCCACCGCAACCGAAGCGCCAAAATAGCGAAAGTCCGACTTTGGGGCCTTGGCACAGAGCCAAAATTGGCCAGGTGCCAAATGACCAAAAAAGGTAGCATGGGGGGATACTGTCTTCCAACATATAATAGTAGTATTGGACCAAAATGCCCACAACGTTCCAACACTTTGCTAGAAAATGCACTTCCGAAAAGCGTTATTCACCTAGAAAAAAAATCCAAACGCAAACTAACTGTAGCCACGTGCAAAAATTTGAAGTTTCGAATTCGAACCAAAAGTATGGTGATACTTGTAGTACTACTCGAGTACTTTACGATGGTAACATTTTTACCCCTCCCGGACCTCTAATTAGCTGGCACCAGGCCAACACGGTCTCCAGGGGCAGGGGGCCGCGCAGACGCCTTTACACCCATATTATGTAGGGGCGCTATCGCGCCCCTACATAATACGTATAAGAATCGATGTAAAACCATTGTAAATCCGTGAAACTCACATGGTAAAGGTAGGTAGGTAGGGAGGTATAAATCACTTCCCGCCCGCTAGCTGGTGAGCTGTCGCGAGGCCTCTCCACAGAGACAACCAAGGTGAATAACTCCGACTGCATCGGGGTTATCCACATTGGATGTAGGAAGCTTAAGTCAGAGGATCACCCCCACACTTCTGGCTTATTTTTAGGCCAAAATTTATGGGGGGGCGATATGGGGGGGGCTCAAAGTTGCCCCCCCCCCATGGATGGGGGGGCTCACCAAAAGTGGGGGGGCATATTTTGAACAACATTGTGCAAATTTTTACGTTTGTTGTGTAAAAATTGCAAAAAATCGCTAAAAAATGACCAATTTTAGGTGTTTTTTATGCTAAAAGAGCGGAAATTTCGTTAAAATTCCGGCGAAGCCGGAAAAATTTTTAAAAATTTAGGGTAAAAATGGTGAAATCTGGCAATTTTTTGGGTTATGGGGGGGAGGTCAAAATTTATGGGGGGGCTTTTATGGGGGGAACCTCGAATGGGGGGGGGGAGGTTGCCGAGTGGGGGCCCCCCACCCCCAGTAAAAATAAGCCAGCACTTTTATGTGCCGGTAAGCTGGACAAACCATTGAAGTCAGCACAGAAGGCTACACATTTACACCTAGTGAAGTGTACCGGTGTGGTCACCTCACTGAGGCGGTACTGACCTGTCCTGGTCGACCTCCATCCGTCCTTACTAATTCCTCGGTGTGTCACTAGCGGGTTTGCAACCAGCAAGGATTGGCAGCAGGGTTTTTTTGGTCGCCGAACTTTAGGCCAAATGGCCTCAACGACTCAAATTTTTTAGGCCATCAGCCAAAAAATTTAGGCCATCCAAATTTTGTTAATTTTTAGGTTGTGCGTTATTGTACGCATTGTTAAAATTACAGTTATCAAGTATTCACGCGTTATATAATCAAAAATCGCTGTTTAACAACAAAAACCGCCATCGTCACTGTATAACACACTAGAAAAACTACGTTTTTACCTTAAAATGGCAAAAACAGAACCTTGTTAGCATAGAAATAATAGTGCACGACAGTATTAATAAATTAATGAATTTTTATTGAAAATTAAAACAGGTAGAATCATACGAGTATGAACCAAAGAAAGAAAAAATAAACTATGTAATAGAAATAAAGTTAAACTAGATACTACAATAGAATTTCTTCGATGAAATCCTTATAATAGTAAATGAAATTATAACTTGAATGTGTATTTATAAGTGCAAATTGATAATGTAACTAGCTGGTGGCTGGCGTAGCCCAGAAATGCTAGGGAAAATCTATAAATTCGCGCCGAAGGCGCGAAAATTTTTTAGAAAATTGTTGTTTTTGCTTAAAAACCAATAAAATTTAACCGAGTTTTCGTCGAAAAATTTAGGCCAAATGGCCTCAACGGCCAAAATTCTTTAGGCCATCGACTCATAAATTTAGGCCATGGCCTAAGCTATGGTCTAAAAAAAACCTTGATTGGCAGCATGTCCCCTGCTGACGGATTGGATTTTACCTGTTTTCCGCCCTCTGTGCTGACGAAGCAAACATGACCGGAAATACTGGTGGACGGTGGAGCGTCTGTTTGATGCCTAAAAATATAACAAAATATATACGTATAGCGAGACTGGTCGACATTCAAGAAATTGCAGAGCATGATAGTCATTGTATAAAGAAAGGCTAAAGAAATAACAATTCTATAGCTTAGTGAGTTTCTTATTGGTGTATACGTCTATGATAGGTTTACTGCTGCTAGTTTGAGCGAATAACTGATATCCTGCTAGGCTAACCACTCAAGCATTTACTCAAAGTACAGGGTGGCAGCATGCACCATATAAATATTGTTCAGCGTGGCAGCACGCAACATATAATTATTGTACAGCGTGGCAGCATGCAACAGAAAGATACACAAATTTGTAGCATATACATTGATGTAATCAGCCATGCGAAGCAATTAACACAAATAAGGCAAAATTTAATGTAGACAGTGCAGATTTACACAGCCGTTAGTTGATTGCGGGTGGGATGTTGGAGAGATTTCATCCGTATTTTAGCTCAGGGTGTTGGTGAGTGACCTCCCTCCGATCCCTTCCTGCGGCTGTGTAAATTTGCTCTGGTGGGGGGTGTACCATCCCAATTGTCCTGCTTTCATATCCAGCTTGCCAAGTTTCACGGCGTACCAAGTGTCGCAGAGTTGTGGTAGTGATCCGTATAGGCAAGCGTAGAGATTAGGGACTCGTCGCCATACGGCGTCCCTGGCGGAGTTCAGAAGCGGGCAGTGGAATAGGATGTGGGATACCGTTTGGGGGAAACCGCATTGACAGAGGTTAGACGGGACAATGTTCATCCTGTGGAGGTGGGACGCCAGTTTACAGTGACCGGTTCGTAATCGGAATAGGAGCACTTGGTCAGCACGAGGGAGGCACGTTATATTGTCCACTGCTCCCAATTCTCGGAAGAAATGGTATCGATGTCCTTTTTGGGCTGTACGAATGTCGTTTGTCCAGTTCAAATGCAGAGTCTGTTTTATTGCTGAGGATGCAGCAGAAGTCGAAATTTGGTTCTGATGCTGTGGCATTAGGAGACCTTGCCTTGCTAGAGCATCCGCTTCCTCGTTGCCACAAATTCCAATGTGGCCAGGAATCCAAACAAGCTCTAGGACCAGGCGTTTGTCTCGGAGTAGTTGATGTAGCTTGGCCTGGCCGGAGTAGATACGTTGGATAGCCGCTTGGGAGTCTGTAAAAATTACCATCTGTTGTTGGTTTGGGAATTGGAGAGGCAGGTGGTCAAAAGTCTCCATTATTATGTAGGGGCGCGATAGCGCCCCTACATAATATGGGTATAAAGGCGTCTGCGCGGCCCCCTGGAGACAGTGTTGGCCTGGTGCCAGCTAATTAGAGGCCCGGGAGGGGTAAAAATGTTACCATCGTAAAGTACTCGAGCAGTACTACAAGTATCACCATACTTTTGGTTAGAATTCCGAACTTCGAAATTTTGCACTAGGCGGGAGTTACCGTGAGTTTGTTTTTTTTTCTCGGTTAATAACGCTTTTCGGAAGTGCTTATGTCAGCGCAGTGTTGGAACGATATGGGCATTTTGGTCCTATACTACTATGATATGTTGGTAGGCAGGGTCCTCCCATGCAACCTTTTTTTTGGTCATTTTGGCACCTGGCCAATTTTGGCTCTGTGCCAAGGCCCCAAAGTCGGACTTTCGCTATTTTGGCACTTCGGTTGTGATCGACTTTTTTTCACAGGTTAGCAGCTAGATCGGCTTGGTTTGTTTTATTTGAATATTTCGGACTATGCGCGGAATGTAACGAGGGGGATTTTTTTAATTTCGCTCTGGAGCTTTCAGGAGATAGGCCCAAACTTTGCATTTTTTCACCTGTTTTCGCGAAAAGTTTCAGTCCCACTTTTACTAGAAATGGCCTAAAAATCACTAAAATTGGCGTTTTTCGGCCTTGGGGTGGTACCCATATGCAGTAAATCGGGGTCGCTGAAAACGATGAGCATACTGCCGATACCGCCCGAAGTGACCACTGGTCAGCATGGCTCCCGTGGTTCCTCGCCCAGGGTCAAAGTTGGGAAGACTCACTATAAACAGCGTTTTTCGGCGTTTTGGTCGTAGGCATATATAGTAAATCGACTACGCTCGTTTCAATGGGCATATCGGTAGGGGTGCATAAAGTAACGAGGGGGATTTTTTAATTTTGCTCTGGAGCTTTCAGGAGATAGGCCCAAACTTTGCATTTTTTCACCTGTTTTCGCGAAAAGTTTCAGTCCCACTTTTACTAGAAATGGCCTAAAAATCACTAAAATTGGCGTTTTTCGGCCTTGGGGTGGTACCCATATGCAGTAAATCGGGGTCGCTGAAAACGATGAGCATACTGCCGATACCGCCCGAAGTGACCACTGGTCAGCATGGCTCCCGTGGTTCCTCGCCCAGGGTCAATGTTTTGAAAACTCACTATAAACAGCGTTTTTCGGCGTTTTGGTCGTAGGCATATATAGTAAATCGACTACGCTCGTTTCAATGGGCATATCGGTAGGGGTGCATAAAGTAACGAGGGGGATTTTTTAATTTTGCTCTGGAGCTTTCAGGAGATAGGCCCAAACTTTGCATTTTTTCACCTGTTTTCGCGAAAAGTTTCTAAGTCCCACTTTCACTGGAAATGGCCTAAAAGTCTCTAAAAATGGCGTTTTTCGGCCTTGGGGTGGTACCCATATATAGTAAATCGGGGTCGCTGAAAACGATGAGCATACTGCTGAGGTCGGTGGATGTGACCCCTGACCCACAGCGCCCACCCACAGTGGGTCCGGTGTTGGTCAAAAATGAAAATCTTTAAAAGTGGTCAAGTTTGGTATCAAATGAAAGCCCTTGGCGAGGCGATCAACTTTTGTCATTATGCCACCCACAAAAAGTGGCCCCACCGACCTGTGGGTGGGTGCCCCACCCACTGTGGGTCCGGTGTGGGTCAAAAATGAAAGTCTTCAAAAGTGGTCAAGTTTGGTATCAAATGAAAGCCCTTGGCGAGGCGATCAACTTTTGTCATTATGCCACCCACAAAAAGTGGCCCCACCGACCTGTGGGTGGGTGCCCCAACCACTGTGGGTCCGGTGTGGGTCAGAAATGAAAGTCTTCAAAAGTGGTCAAGTTTGGTATCAAATGAAAGCCCTTGGCGAGGCGATCAACTTTTGTCATTATGCCGCCCACAAAAAGTGGCCCCACCGACCTGTGGGTGGGTGCAGTAGCGTAGGTACGAAAAATTTTCAGGGGGGGCGGTGTTGAACGAAGGCTGGGGGGGGGGGTAAATTTCATTTTTTGCGCAATAATTGTATGCACGCTACATATGCTGTAACTTTACCTGGTAATATAAGTTTTCTAGTTCAGTACATATATATATATATATATATATATACATAGCTTAATGCTGTTGTAACCGAAAGCGGCACGCAAAAACCCAAAGCGGGGGGTCTGGGGGGCGGAGCCCCCAGAAGTTCAGAAAATTTTTAAATTTTGCCGTTAAAACGCTGCTGAAACATTGAATTCTTTGCATTGTATATTATCAGTTCCCAAACTAAATTTTGTAGTTTAATTTGCTACCTATTTAAATTTTTGACTTCCACAATCCCGTACGAAAACTAAGACTAAGATGCTCCCATTTGGAACAGGGTATTCTAAGCATATCCATTATCCGTCGTTGAAGGCAGATCATGTTTGGTATAATGCAGTTAATAACAGAACTAGAAAGCAGGTAAACCAAGGTAAAGTAAAGCAAACTAGCAGAGGTCTAATTATAATAGGTACACAAAGTCCCAAACGGGGGTCTGGGGGCGGAGCCCCCCGAAGTTGAGAAAATTTTTAAAGTTCGCCATTAAACGCTATTGAAACATTTAATTCTTTACAATGATTTATCAATTGTCTAACAACATTTCGCACCTTTATATATTTGCTATTTTCTACGTTTACTGTCTTGTCCGAAAACTCA
>JASAND010003012.1:0-37884 GCA_030248195.1 Trissonchulus latispiculum
GATTGTCCTGAACACTTTGTTGTTGTAATTTAACTCCCTCAAATACTGCAAATATGTTTGACTCATCAAACAATCTTGTTAGTACTGGCTTTCTATTCGCATTAATAGTTAATTGTTCTCCGAAACATACAAGGATGCAACCGCTGGACTTTTGGTGGATGTAGAAGCATTGGGTACTCACTTCTGGTCAGGTTTCTGGGTAGACAAAGCCAAGATTATCTAATAGTGTAATCTCAATATACTGGTGTCACGCTCTCTATGATGAGTCTGCGGACATGATTTGTCTCTGCGTTTGACCGACCACTTGTGATTTTCCTATGAAAGCTACTGAGTCATGCCCAAGCCCACATTTCCGCACTTGAACTGCTAAGGAAATTCTATGAGCAGGCAGCTGCTTCTCGGCCAGCGGGACACCTGATGATTAGTTAGTAGATAAACGTTTAAAAAATTAACTATGAAATTATCCTGCGCTAGCTATAAAATTAAAAATCAGCAATTAAAAATAGCCAATAACAGCAGCAGCAATCACACAGATTCCTGCACGTTTAGGCCTCCCGTCCCCTCGTCTTGTGTTCGAATTTCAGTTGCCCTCCCTCAAGCTTTTGGCCTGAAGAGGCCCGCAGTGAAGTCCCGCAACAGACAGCGAAATAAGGAGGTTCGATCTCATGCGGGTCTCGTTTTACTCTCATCTCTCCAACGCTGTGAAGTCATCGTATCCTCCGGAGTCCCTGGACATGTGAGTCTGTTTGATTTTGTTGGTCATGGGGGATAAAAACATGATGAGATCAAGTCGACAATGCGGAACTACCGAAAATCTACAAACCAATAATCGTGAATTACAGTCACGACTTTGAGGATTATCATTAGTCTCTTTGTGTTGAACGTGCTGGTTTACCTATGAGGGTATTGTCTCAGATGGGGTGCTTCAGAATAATCAGAAAGTTGATGTTTTTACAGGTTTTCAAATGACTTGAAGCTTTGAATTGAAGCAGAAGGCAGGCAAAATGATAACAATAAAAATAATGGAAAATGATTAGCATGAAAATGAATAACATGACTCGAACTTCCAAGGACTCGCAAATGGTACTATCGAAATCGAAATCTATTAATGACACGAATGGCATGACATGAAATAGTATGTTACTAGCCCTGCTGCCTCAATTCCTGCCCTCAGCGCAAAAGTTATGCTAAAAAACTGTATGCAACCACTGACCCAACCCCTTCGTCAGAACAAACCGCAGTTCAACCTCAAATCAGCTAGCAGGTAGGCTCATTACTCCAAATCTCGAAACCTGTCTAATCGCGTGTAATTTAAAGAGTGTTTCAAAATTAGCTCGCATGCATAACCAGGAGAATTATTGGACTTGCTTTGCTCAATATGGGACCGGTTCCATGAAACCTTGACTCGCATATTGGTACAAGTATGCGCGAACTCAATGCTAGTGCTAGTCGTCGAGTCAAGAGTTCCATTAAACTTACAGATGAACTCGACCAAATTAGCTAAGCTAAGCTAGCAGGGCTTGTGCGAGTACTTGAGAAAACAACCGTAATCATTCAAAATATTGCAAAACATTCAAGTCAAAATGAAACTTCTCAGAATCTGCAGATACCCAAGAAAGGTTTCGAAATAATGCTGCTCTTGAATCTTAGTCAATGTCGATGAAAACTGAAATAGCTATTTGACATTAAGGGGAGAACTACAAATGTCAATAAAACTTCGATGTTACGAAAGCTAGCTAGTCTTTTGCCACATAATAGTATTTGGCTTGGTGCAAAATATTTCAAGGTTTGAAAGACTTCCACGTAGCGTCCTGTGGAACCTTCGCAAGTTTGCCTTGTTGATCAGAAACTCGACATGATTCACATATTACAAACTTCGCTGTGTCCTGAACGCTATGTGCAAGGTACAGTGCCCAAATTTTGCAGAGACAGTCCTGTCTGACATATAGTGCTTTGATATCGTGTAAAATAATCTTTAGACCAATATATACTTTTCCGTGTGATACGATCAAAGTGCAAAAAAATTGTGCGTGGTAGGTCCATACGGGTGACAGTTAACTAAGGTTGTCTAAGGTCTTAAGAGTTGTGGTTAATCACATAAGCTCAAATTTATCCACTTAATCTGCCCGGTATCTGCCTCAACTTTTGTGAAAATTACGCGATTTCGTTAATCCCGTATTTCGTTCAGAGTGCTAGGATTACTGTGTCTATATTGTTAAATGAATAGCATGAATATAGTTGTCGGGTCTAGTACTCGCAGACTTTATGGAACTGACCCCTGATGACATAGATCATAATCTTGAACTCTTCTGCAGGCTTATATTGTAATAACATTGCTCTGTGAAGCAAAGAAACGTTTTATTATTTTAGAGTTGGACGTCTGATGTCATTACAGATAGTTTCAATGCGTTTGAATCGAAAATATCTAGCAAACCAACTCAGATTAATTTTGATTGCAAAATCTGCTAAGCTTATTACCACCAATTTTGCCGTTGCTTCATGGCCAAACTGGGCAACATTGAAACTAACTGAACAAATACAGTTAACTAATCCTTATTCGGGCTGTTATCTTAGCGTTATAAGCAAAGTCTTTTGTTTGCCATCTCAGTTTCGCATGTCCTTCAATTTCATCATGCTGTCTGGATTCTCTTTGCTAATTGTTATAGTACAGTTGTCTCTGGGAGTGGAAGGGACTGGTAAGTCGGCGTGTGATGCAAAATACGCAAAGGCTTCGGATGTCACTATGTCAGCTCTGGAAATAATATTGTTTCAGCAATAGTAGTTTTGTTGCATGCATGTCAATTATTTCCTCTAGCCAAGCAGAGTTTCAATTATGGGAGGTTGAATGTAAGTCGAAATATCCAGCGAGGCATAGTACTCACTGCACTACTCAAGATTTCCCTCTTATGCAGGTTCCAAATATAGAAATTTGCAAATTAGGGTTGAGCAGTATATAAACTACCGAAAGTAGAAGAAAAGCTCGTGCTATTGATTCGAACCTTATGCATACAAATCTCTGAGAGCAGTGCTGGCAGTACGGTAGCACTTGTAAATATTGGTTATACTAGTTTTGTTTCCCCACCTAAATTGACATCCTTTAAGGTAAGGAATCTGACAAATTGCCTATCAGGTTAAGTTGATAAGCAATAATTTAAGACAGCAAACCATCTGCAATACCGTTTTTGCTTTCATAAGCATATTTTTTAATTTCAGATGCAAACGATTGTTACGACAGCAATCGAAAGTGTTTGTTAGATACGACTGAATGCGCTGCACCAGGGATATATCAAGGTAATAAACAGACAACAGCTTCGGGTTTGCAGTGCCAGAAATGGTCAGATCAATCTCCACAGCAACACCATAAAGGTTTGCAGTTTGGCAACGACAACTCCTGCAGAAATCCTGACAACACTGTCGGCGGGCCATGGTGCTACACGATGGACCCAAACACTCGATGGGAGTTCTGTTTCGCTGTCTGTTCGCCACTGCCTAAGGTTGTTCAGCCTCCACCACCTCCACCTCCACAATCCGTCAAATTCTACAGATACTGGAACCCTGGATCATTGGATCACTTCTACACGTCCAACTTCGGGGAACTGGGCAACGGAAGAGGTGGCTGGCGCCTGGAGGGCAACTACCATATCTTCCCCAAACAGTATCCCGGAACAGCTCCGCTCTACCGCTACTATCGACATGATACTGGTGATCATTTTTATACCAGGAATGCGAACGAAATCGGCACAACTCAACCAGGCACCGTAGGAAAGCACCTGTATAAGTCTGAGGGCATTGCCGGTTATTGCTACACCCAGCCTCATCCTGATGCAGTACCACTGTACCGGCGGTGGAGTCTGGGCGCATCCGACCATTTCTATACTACTAATGCTGCTGAGGCCAATAATGTCCTCAGACATGGATACGCAAATGAAGGCATCGCTTGTTACGTACCGAAAAACTGATATGATAAAAAGAGTGATAGTAATGGTGTATTAACATAGCGTAGTATATACAGTACAGATGCATAACAATAGCAAACATATATATACTAAATGGTAAAGTACGTTAGTTGGTATGCGTTGATTCGTGAATCTATCACAATAACGACGAATGGAACAAGCATGAATTGCCCGAATTGAGAATTTATGAATTCCGTCAATCAGTCAAACATCAGCAGTTTGACTAACCATAAAAATAGTGAAATACGTCGCCTGCAGTCGCCTTTGTCCAACAAAGAAGAGAGCCAATGGGAGCGATGTGCGCTCCTACTTAGGGAATAGTCCCCCTGGTTAAGAGCACTCACCGCGCCCATTGTTGTTTCCTGCTTGGGACTAAGCCTTTGCGTTAATAGTAACTGAGGCAGGCGTTCTTCATTATTTCCTTATGATTAATACTTGTATCTTGGTGGATCCCTGTTGTAGCCCGCGTTAACTGTATTTTGTTAACGTAAAAGCAGTCTGACTACCAGCGTAATTCAATGATTACGCTTCGATGATTGTTAAATGGAGATGTCGTTTCCTAAGATTACGAGTCTGTCGTGTTCCATGTCCAAAGTTTGGAAATATTTCATTTAATTAGTGAATTACTGATAGAGAAATAATGAAAAACGCCTGCCTGCAGTCACTAAGGCAAAGCCTTAGTCCGAAACAGGAGAGCCAATGGGCCAGCCAGCCTTGTATCTTTCGTGCTAACCCGCGTTTACCTCATTTTCTTGATGTAAATTAGTTAATTACTGGTCAGACCAACGTAATATATAAATTGTGAAATTTCAATAATTTTTGGTATAGACTCAGACTTAATTTTTTTCAATTGTTTTTCAACCAGGCCAATAGATGGGTACATGTCGGAAAACGCTTGATGAAAACATTAGACTTAACATTCGATCAAAAGGCTGCTCTGCTGCTCAAAAGTAAAATGTGTTAGGTTGAGTAGCTGGTGTTGGCGTTTTGAAATCGTTGTAAACATAACTTAGCAATGAAGGGGGAAACTCAACTAGATGCGCAAACTAAACTCTCTCTGGAAATCGTCGCGACAACCAATACGAATAGTATAGCTTTACTCTTCTTTCAATACAAAAGCACTATACGTTACTATACTACAGTAACAGATTCAAACTTTCAAAGAAATGGGTTGCGCGCATTGTTACAATGAAAGCGAACGTATTTTTTTAGTAGCATTGGGTTTTGACCACACGGCACGTGCGTTCCACTCGGGACATAAAATCGTGGTACAGAGCCGTTTCCGACTTCAGACAAAATGCCATTTCTGAAATATTTAGAAACAGCACAGAGTTATATGATAATTCTCAGTTTTCAGATTTTAAAATGACATGCCTTCAAATTTGATGGATTCAAATTTTAATTCAAATTTCATGGATAATTCTAATGTTATTTTTAAGACGATCAATCAATCGACATCGAAGTCTCTCCTCAAGGTTCAGCGAATCCAATTTGAGTCCAATTTCAGGATAAGTATTCTGAGTCAGCACGGAATAACATTATTCTCTCCCCGTTGTGCTTATTATTAATATCAAGAGTATATAGGATGCGCAATTTACGTTCTAACTGGAGGACTCTGCTTATTACAGATGCACTTAAAAACTCCAAATCTTCTTCACTGTCATTGAACTGAAAAATCAGATCAGGTCCATTAGGGAAAATCACCATCAAGTGTTGGTCTAGATCTAGAACCTAGATTAAGCTGCAGCTGGCTCTACACTACAGTCTGCCAGCAGTTTTTTCTGCATAAAATTGAGTAATTTCTGTCAACTGATTTTCATCGTTCAACTTTGACAAGGATGTCTTTCATGGGAAAGCTGAAAGAGTTTGCCGAGGGAACAACACTGCACGGCATACGAGACTTGGTGGTGGCAACGAACAAGCTTGCAAAGGCATTTTGGTGCGCGGCGATGCTGATTTGTCTGATTCTGGTTCTGTATCAAGTGATCCAAACATCAATTGAGTACTCCAAAGCACCCACAGCGTTTGCAACCGAGAGGGTATATCTGGCTCAGTTTCCAAACATCAGCCTTTGCTCTTTTGAATGGCTGGATGAAGAAGGTATGGAACAGGTGGGATTTAATGAAAGTCTAAGAGACTACTTCAGGAATCTTCTGTATGTCACGGAACAGCAGACGAATGCAACGAGAAACAACTTTTTTAATTTGTTGAAAGAAGGTAGGGATATGTCTACGCACAAACTACTGAAAACGTTTTCAATTCCTCATGAGAAAGCCATCTCAACTGGAAACACAACTAAGTTTAGAAAAATCGGCCGCTACTACAATCGTTATGGCGTCTGCTTTCGACTGATTAGTCCTAATTACAAGGGCAACGAATCCTTTATGAATGAAGATGAAAAGAAGGGTATCGTGACAATTAATACAAGACTAGCTGATGTTGTATACCTTGTCATCGGTGACACTGTAGATTCTTTTAGTCCTATTCAGCTACACATGGCAGACAAGTCGTTCGTCATCAGCATCGATGTACAGCATTTGGTTATCTTGAACAAGAGTGATACTCCTTGCAGAAGCAACCTCAAGGGTGGACAGCACAGCTGCAGCCTGCAATGCTTAAACGTTTTCGCGAAATGCTTTCATAACTGCACCCACTACGACGGAGACAAAAGTGTACCCATGGAATCACTATGCGATGGATTTTTGAACTACCGCGATTTCCCAGAAATGGGTGACTCGGATGACGAAGAAATTAATGATGAAAACGAAGAAAATGCTAAGGAAAATGCAGTTGCTGATGAAGAAGAAGAAGAAGTAGAAGAAATCGAATACGTTGGAATAGCTGACTCCCTGATAAAAGATTTCGACTACAACCAGTGTAAACAGAAAGAAACAGAATGTTCCCGTAACTGCAAGCCCTACTGCGAATACTGGGAATACTTGGTAAACAAACAACGAGACCAGGAAACGGAGGCAAAAGGCGTGATAACGATTCGACTGGCCAAGGGTCATCGCTATGTTCAGTTTCAGAAAGAATACTACCTGTATTCGGCGACCAGTTTTCTCAGCAGTCTTGGCGGGATTTTGTCGCTATTTACAGGGGCTTCGGTCATATCATTCATTCAAGTTATTGTCTTCTGTGTTTCAAAGAGTTCATCAGAGCAACAAAAGGTGGTGGAGAATGCTAAGACCAACAAAATATTCAAGAAATAGTTTGCCTGAACGACGATTCTATGAGAATTGCATTTGCAAACACTTATAGCTGGTTGGCTCAAAAATTTACAAAAATACGCGAATTTGCGGCAAACAATGCGTGATTGTTTTTCTGTAAAAGACGAACACCATAGCAATAATGTCGTAGTAAAATCAGATGTAAATAGACTTAGATTAGTAATTCTAATCAGAAAGGTTTAATTTCATAGAACAATACAGAAAATTTAAACTTTAACTTTTAATTTTCAAATTTTAAAAAGTTTTGATAGCCTATGGTCATACCCAAATAAAGTCCAATGGATCCACCCTCACTTTATCCCACCCTTGGCACCAACATATTGTGGTCCATGCAGGTAAAAGTTACCGGAACTATAGATCAGGTGCTAAGCGTGTTCTTAACTCTTGGCACAAAACTCAACAAACAATATATTTTAAAACACTTTTTAACAATCTCTTTATCTTCAGATACAACAAATAATTGGACGAGCATCCTGTTGTTCTTACTCATCTTTAGTTAATTCAGGTCATGTGAGACGTAAATAACTGATTATATTGGCAATCATGAAAAAACAAACAGCGCGGAAGCATTTCAAAAGCGAAGCAAGTCTTTTTAAGATTAAATCATAGGTTAACCGAGATGGTCCGAGCCCCCCCCCAACCCGGACAAGGTACAAGCCCTATTGCCGTCGGGGACAAGGGGTAACAAAAAAATGGCCAAGGGGTAACCAAAAACAGCCGGAAAAAATTAGTTTTTACAGTAAAATTTCAAAAAATTTCCGGCTTTGCCGGAATTCTTTAGCTAAAATGTTTAATTTTTCGGGAAAATCGGGCAAAATTTTGAAATTTTTTCGAAACATTGAAAATGTTTTGCAAATTTTGACAAAAAAATGCTAATTTTAATAAAATTAGCGTTAATTTTTCGAAAAATTTTACAAATTTTTTCTTGCGGTACAAGCCCCCCTGAAAATTTTTGTTCAAGATACAAGCCCCCTCAAATTTTTTTGGGGACAAGCCCCCCCAGGACATCGTTAATAAAACTATGGTGTAGTATTAACTATGTTATATTAACAGGAAGCGCAAAAACATATTAATTTAAATTAGGTGATGGCTAAAGCTAACTAACGAATTAACAACAAATACTGTTTTGAGGTAAATTTCAAGACTGAAAAGATGGACTTAAATTTCTTGTCGACAAACAATATGTTCCGTCCGACAGTAAAGTGAGTTTTAGTTCACCTCTGTCTTGTGAATATGAAACTGTAACCTTTGGAAGAGTGCCAAAGCTGCTGTCTCCATGGAATGGAATATAATCAGCCACTATGTTTCGCAACTAGTTGTTCAAAATAACAAACAATAAAAGATTCCCCTATGAAGACCCAGTTACCTGTTGAATTTTATACAGATTCGAGTCTAAAATGTGTGATGCTCAAACATTCTCTGCATTCCCTAAACCAACCATACGTAGGAGTAATAAAAATGTAGACTTAGTGCTTATAATTCAACATTTCATTCTAAATTCGCACTCCATCAGCTTCCAAATTATTGAAATGGGGAAAATACAAAACTGCATCACCGCTGAAACAACAATGAATATCTTACAGCTTAGTGACTGAGTTTTTGTTAGACTGAGGGCAAGGCCCAGATTAGACTGAGGGCATAGCCCAAATTAGACTGTGGGCAGAGCCCTAATTAGACTGAAGGTGTAGTTAGACTGAACTCAAATTAATTATCGATTGAATTGAACTTCAGCTATCATATCAGAGCTAATAATGTATGATAACATATTTGAGTCAATACAAGATTACAATTTCTTGAGACGAATGGAATAACACAATTAAAAAATTTTTTACTTCATTAGTATACAACAGGTTACCCAGATTCAGCAGTTAGCAGAAGCAGTTAGGTTTTTGATCAAAGGAAAGAAAGAAAAATAAGTTCAGAATCAAAATAAAAAGATTAGTTAGATGTCGACAGTCGGCATAGTAGTGGGGTTATTCTGATTATTCTGGCTGTTGGCTAAAAGTTCAGCTACGATGGTGCTGGCATTTGGATTGCTAGAGGAGGTGGAGGCCTCCATGGACGTGGTTTGTCCAGCATTTGACGTTTCCGGGTTGTTTCCGATAGGAACGTTAAGGGAACCTTCCCAAGATCTGACCCGAGGAGAGTATTGATTGACCAGGGATTTTGTCTGTTCCGGAATTGAGAAGGCATCATAACGATTACCGCGGAATACAAGATTTGGACGGCTGAATTTACCGGCCTAAACATAAGAGAAAGCAAATAAGGTATACAAATAAATAAATAAATAATTAATAAATAGACGGATAAATAAATAAAATCATATAAAGGCTAAATCAGAATTAATAAATAAATTAAAGACTAAATTCATTAGCAAATTCAAATACGAATGCGAACTTAAGTTCTAAAGGAGGTAAATTCCGATGATTAAAGTAGCGTATAACGTTTGACTTTATAGTCAGAAGCTATAAGTCGAGTAGTTGTCGTAATTTTAATAGCAGTTTGAGTATAATTTACCAAAATTCTCATCTCATTTTTTGTACAAATTCCAGCTTGTACGGCTTGGGCGCGTACATACTCCAGATATTTTGACTCGGCCTCGAAATTAGGAGGAAGGTGTTTGCGAAGAATCACCGGCTTTTTTCCTTCCGCCTTTCTCTTGTTGTTGAAGCTTTTAAGTCTACTGCCGTTCAGGAGGCAATAGTTTTTATCATCTTGGCTGTAAAAAGCCACTATCAATTTGAGCTTCTTCCGAGAATTTGGACTGCCGATCCAGTGCGCCGTCTCGACCCTAGACTTTGTGAGCTTATCTTCCGGATCTGTGAAGATGTTATCATTCAGGAACGCTATCACTGACTCGACAAGTTTGGGACGTTCCATATCAGTGGTTAGATCATAATTTTCAATGATCAAATTTCGGATCCTGCTGTGCGTGCTTTCCAGGCCAAATTGGATCTCTAAATCTTGGTGGGATCTTTGGCTTTCCACTATCTGGTATTGCATATCCCGAATATTAGCTCGGATATCGGCTAGAGAGGAATCAGAGCTATTGGTGGCATCAGGATGTGGTCTTTTTCCAATGGATCTAAGTCCAGGAGATCCCAAACTGCCCAGGTTCAGGGGATGACTTGTTTCTCTTAACCCCTCGCCAGAACCGACTGATTGGAGAGACATATTAGACAGCGCGGATCCTTGGCTAAATCTATTCCCTGATTGACTGAGTTGTGATCTTTGATCATCATTTCTGAAATGATGATTTTTTGTAAGTATATATACACACCTGTATATACATATATTTATAAGTCAATATATATATATATATGTGTGTGTATATATAAAAAACTCAAAGATAGTGCAGGCTGGTGTTGTGTATCCTTATGGCGTGTATCGGAGTTAGTTAGATGGACATTAAGGTGTTAAAGTTAAAGTTAAGGGTGTTAGCTGTGGGCGGAACAATATTAGACTGGGTGGTATTAATCTTAGTATTAGACGTGGGCAGAGCCCAAATTAGACTTTCGGGTATTAACCCTGATATTAGACGTGGGCAGAGCCCAATTAGTCTGGAGGGTATTAACCCTGATGTTAGACGTGGGCAGAGCCCAAATTAGACTGATGGTATACATATATATGGTTAGCTATTGTTTTATAATATCAAAATAATCTTGAGGAACCATGTTAAACTGCTTGTTAATTGATTGGTTTTTATTCTTTGTGTTCCATAGGCAAGTTTTTATAGTCTTATTTGAATAACCTCTTTCTCTTAGATTAAATACTAAATCTCTTGTGTGGTTTTTGAAAAAAGTTTTGCTGCTACAAATGTTGGCTATTCTTATAATTTGACTATTTATCATATTGGTGAATACTGATTTTGAAATATTTGTATGAGGTACAGGGAATCTGTAGGTTTTAAATTTGAAGTCTAGGCGTTTATCATAGAGCTGTGTTTCAAAGGTTCCATTAACCTTATTAACTTTTATGTTTAAGTCAAGTACGTTAGCAGAAAATTCATCATTATTTACCTTATTTAGTTCTAATTCTTCAGGATAAACGTTGGGGGTTTGTGTTTCTAGTATATTTTTGTCGTTCACCGTTGTTATGTCATCTATGTATCTGAATACATATATTAGATATTTATTAATAGATGTATTTGTATTGTTTATTATATAATTGAATTCCAACTGGTGAAGAGTCACATTTGCAATAGTTGGTGCTGCATTTGTTCCCATAGGAATTCCAATTAATTGTTTAAAGGTTTTGTCGCCTAGTGTGAAGTATGTATTATCTATGAGAAATTTTGCTAAGTCAATTACATCAAATGAATTAAAAGTAGTATATTTAGGGTCACCATTTCCCCAATAAACATTGTTATATCTTGAATGCATTTTATATGTCATAGTACTTTTTATAAATTCTTCTAGACATGTGTTGATTGTGTGATGTTCAAGTTTGGTGTATAATGTAGTAAAGTCGTACGTATTTATCGACTTTGCTTGTCCCATTTTACTAAGAAGTTGAAGAGTGTCGATAATTGACTTGTTATTATTTATAATCCAGTACGGATTACATCCGTATTTATGTTTGTACATATTGCAGAGTTTGGATCTTTTTATACATAGTAATTTTAGTATTTTGTCTAATAATATTGATAGTTTACTTGTAGGTGCATTGCGACTTGCGATAATAGTTCTGAATTTGATTGGATTTTTGTGTAGTTTAGGAATAATATATATAAAAGGAAGCTGTGTTTGATCTTTTTTGAGATTAAATTTCGTATGTAATTTCTGCATTTTGTTAATGATTTCTGTGTTATTAGCGTTATCTATTAAAGTGTAGGTGTTGTTATTATTCACGTTGTCAAGCATGCCTACTTCCTTAAGAATAGAATAAATGTAATATTGTTTACACGTAATCGCGAAGTTTTGAGAAGCTTTATCTACTAGGGTAAATACAAATTTATTGCTGTACTCTTTTAGGTGTTCTTGAAATATGCGACTATTTAGTTTTGGAATATTATCATGGGTAAGTTTGTCTAATATTTTTGTGAAATTATTATTGACTTCTAATGCCCATTCTCTAAGTTTGTTTATATCTAGCTTATATTTGCGTTTAATCTTATTAATATATTTCTGAAGTGATATTCCGAATGAATCATATATTTCTTTTTTATTAAATCTATTAATTCTGTACTTAGGTCCATAGCTTAGAATGCGTCTGACTGTTTCGTTATCGATTACATTGAGATCATTTGTGATAATGTGTTGATGAAAACTATCTTTATGTTCTGAGGAGTGGCAATCGCATGTGAATCCATTTTCATAATAGGATTTTATAAATTCGTCACAGTTAATATTAGTTATGGTTTGTCTGTAATTGAGCACGTCTTGTGCTATTGTTTTGTTATATTTAAAATATATGTTTGGTTTAGCAGTTGTATTGATATGTTCAGTATAAGGCCAATTCCTACTGCTATATTCGAAAATAGTCTTAAAGTTGATTTTGTCCATGGCTTTACTGCTGAAGTTAATTATGATGTTGTCTTTCTTTGGCTTTTTATAATTTTGTTTATACTTAAGCTCTGTTCTGTATTGTGCTAAGTCAAGAATAAGATCGTAATATATATGATTTTTATTTGTTTCATTGTAGGTGGCAATTTTAGCTATATTTTTGTTATCTAAAGTTGTCATGAGGTTGAATATTTCTCTTCTAGGTTTAAAATATATATGGTTTATGTCTTGTGGTGTAATTATTTTAGTTGCCTTTTCTTTTCTATTTGTTCGATGTTTATTTGTAACTTTGTTTTTCGTTGTTATGCTTAAATTAGTAAGTGTGGATAGTTTTGGATTTTCTCCATATAATAACTCATTAAGTCCATATGGATATTTTGTTTTCAAACTTTTTATCCAATATTTTTCTCGATTTCTTCTATGTTTAGTGTCGATTTCTTTTTCTCCCGTTTTTGGTAATATTTCAATTATCTGTGCAGAGAAGGATTTACAACTTCCCATATTAAAGTGAATAGCAAGTCGTTTACAACTAGCTTTTTGAGTATTTTTGATACTGTTTCGATGTTCACTAATTCTTTTGGAAAATTGTCTTCCTGTTTCTCCTACATATTGTAGACCACATTGATTGCATGTCAGTAAATAAACTACGTTGTTGCTTTTGCATGATGCCGGCATTGCAATGCTCGGAGTTATGATATTATGTTTAGTATCGTTATAGTGACCGTTAAAAGTGCTACCTTCTAAATATTGTGTGCAGCATTTACAGTTAGTTTGATTGCATCTACGACCAGTGCAATTAGGTAGGTTAGTAACTATATTTTGTGAATAAAGATCTAAGTTGTTAACGTTGGTGTTATTAGAATTGTCCTCCCTGTCGACGTCAAAGGGAGTTCCAAGGTCCAAATCCGGAAATCCACCGATGGGGCATGTATCCTCCTCCCCTGCTACGGAGCCCCTGGAGGCATTATTTTAAGGCAATAAGGCAATCAAGACTTATTTTAAAAGCTGGTAGAAGATGTCTTTACTAATGTTGGCTCTTGTCAAATCTTTATACTTGTCCGTTTAACAGTCGGTTCGTCAAACTGAGTGCGCAATACCTGCCGACAGGGAATGAAAATGAAAAGTGATCGAATGCAGTAACGGACTCTAACGGGAGAACTACACTATCCCGGTTCATATAATGAATTTTGCGCAAACCTGATCAGAACCAGAAGCCTCAATTTTAAATTTCCCTAAGAGTTCTTACAGGAAATTACATCCCCCCTTGTTATTGCCACCTCCCTGTGCTTATTAAGATAATGGTCCTTCTCAATCAGCATATCCTCAATGAGGCATTCTATCTACCATTTCAAAAGCACTTAAGATTTTAAATTTGCTTCACTGTTATTGAACTGCAGTGAAAGCTTCATTAAATTTTCCTGCTTGTCAATTGGAAGTTGGAACCAGCAGGAACTGCAATTTGAGCTGGTCGCCAGTTGAGGAATCCTTAACTTTAATTCCAAACCTGAGCTTATACAATACTGAGTAAACCATCTTACTTCAGTACATTCGAGTTTAAGCTGCTTGCAGTACTGAAAGAAATGGGTTTTATGGGAAGAATACAAGAATTCGCGGAAGGGACAACAATGCACGGCGTGCGAGACTTGGTGGTGGCAACGAACAAGCTTGCAAAAGCGTTTTGGTGTATCGCAATGTTGGCTTGTTTGAGTCTTGTTCTGTACCAGGTGACGCAAACATCAATGGAGTACTCCAAAGCACCTACAGCGTTTACAACGGAAAGAGTTTATCTGGACCAATTTCCCAACGTTAGCATCTGCTCTTTCGATTGGTTGAGAAAAAATAGGCTGGAGAGAATGAAATTTGATGATGACCTCACAAGGTACTTCATAAATCTGCTACATGTCACGGAAAGACATGACCCAACAACCAGAAACAACTTTTTCAAAATCATAAAGACATTTCGTTATACTTCAATCGCCCGACTACTAAAACGGCTTTCACTCTCCCACAGGAAAGCATTAACGCACAAAAACAACACCAACTTTGCCAAGATCACCAGATTTTTCAATGGGTACGGCGTTTGCTTTCGTCTGATCAGTCCTAACTACAGAGATCATCAATCATTAATGTCTGAAGAAGAACGAAGGGGAATAATATCATTTGAAACCAAAGGAGCTGCTGTTGTACATCTTGTCGTTGGAGATAACGTTGAGTCATTTAGCCCTCTTGCGTTACCCGTGGGCACCCGTTCTTACATCATAAACATCGATATCCAACACCTGTCCATCTTGAACAAAAGTGATGCTCCTTGCAGGAGCAACACAGAAGGAGGTAGACTCACATGCAGTTTCAAGTGCTTAAATGTGTTCGCCAAGTGTCTGCATAATTGCACACACTATGACGGAAATGAAACTGTTCCAATGGAAGCCCTCTGTGATGGAGTCTTGAACTTTCGAGACTTCCCAGAAGATGAAGAGTACAATGAAGAAAACGACGACGGAGATTATGATAACGATGATGATGATGATGATGACGGTGAAAGTGAACGTGTTGAGTACGTCGGAGTTACTCCTGTAAGAGACCTGGAATACGAGCAATGTAAACAAAAAGAGGATGAATGTCTATCCAGCTGCAAGCCGTATTGCGAATATTGGGAATATCTGGTGACGCCACAAAGCGACAAAAAATTGGAGGCGAAAGGCGTCATAACGATTCGACTGGCCAAGGGTCATCGCTATGTTCAGTTTCAGAAAGAATACTACCTGTATTCTGCGACCAGCTTTCTCAGCAGTCTTGGAGGAATTTTGTCTCTATTTACAGGGGCTTCAGTCATATCATTCATTCAAGTTATTGTCTTTTGTGTCACGAAGAATTCGTCAGCGCAACAAACAGCGGTGGAGAACACCAACACCAACAATGTCTTCAGGAAATAGTTTGACGACTAAATAGTGGTAGGGGAGAAACTGGAAATAGATATGACAAAGACTTTATAATAGGAAGAGTAAGGCACTCAGCGTTGCCGCTTCCTAATGTACTAAGCCTGCAATATGTTCGAAACATTAATGCCGAAATCTCGGGGGCTTCTCCGCGTATAAGCAGCCTACGCTGACATTATTCCAAAAAGGCCTTTTCGACAATTTAAATACTATAACCTATGTTAGGAAAGTCGTGCAGCAAAATATTTATATCATTATGTTGAGTAGAACGTTTTAACGATATAAAAGTTGTGTATTAAAAATTCTACGATAATTTAAGGTGCTGGTTCGGGTGTTTGCAACAAATTTTGAAAGACTGTAATTTGCTCAATTTTTGGAGTTCAATAATAATTTTTATGACATTTTAAAGCTTCGAATGTGCTTGTTACAACTAGGTACAGTATAACTGTCTCATTTCAACTCTTCGGCTGGAACAACATAATATTTGAACAACGACTTGCAATAACATGAAAACAATTTTTGAACATGGATTTCTCGAAGTGTGGGAAAACTCACGAAAAGCGACCAGTTCAGGCTTCAAAAGAAACGTCTTCCCGAGGGCTATTTTTTCTGAAATTGTTTAACGAGTAAAGAAGCTCAAGATTTTGAGAAAAACGTAAATTTGGTCCGATTTTCGTCAAAATTTTCAAGTTTGGACGCTTAGTTCTCTCGAACTGAAAATCAAAATGCAAAACCATGAAAAATAGCCCTCGGCAATTGTGTCAAAAATACATGTGTAAAGCCGTTTTTTAATTGATTGCATGAGTTGAGAGAAATCCGTGTTCAAAACAATCTAGTTGCGATTTTCAAAATTTCACATTTTCGCTGCTGTAAGCCGGCAGAGGTACCGCAGAGAGCTCTCCTTTGGGCGTAAGATGTCCGTTAGGACCACAAATATGGACAATACTTGACCGACGGACCAGAGCTGTTGAAGCTGTCGAAATCTTGCAATATTTGATTTTTCGAAAAATGGCCGGTTTTGGACCTCGAAAATCGATTTTCGCTGTTATCTCTTAAACCTTAAGGAATCGAAGAAAACTTTCAAGAGCAAAGTTGTAGGTCTTGGTGAGAGGATTCGGATGACTATAAGTTCATCCATGTAGGGTGGTCCCAGTGCAAGTTATGGCGGAATAAAGCTAATTTCTCCAAAACTCACATTTTCAAGCCGCGACTTTTCTAACATGTTTTATAGGGTAAATAATGTAATTGTAGCAAATTTGAATAAATTTCAACGACAATTGCGCTTTTAAAGCCTAAAAATACACGAACCCGAACCAGCACCTTAAGGAATTTCATCATTTCTTCAAAATACCTTACGTAGTTGTCGGATTTGCAAGAAATTGCCTGAACCGAACTAGGTAGATAATATTTATATCGTTAAAAATCTATTTCTACGCAACATAATGATGTTGTATGTTTACAGCAGCGTTGTATGTTTACACGCTGAGAAGCCCTCCCTCCCGAGATTTCGGCCTTAATGTTTCGAGCATATTGTAGGCTTAATACATTAGGAAACACTGAATGTCTTTACTCTTCCTATTACAGACTCTTGATATGACTGCTAGAATTGCATTATTGTAGTTGCAAATGCAAATTTTCCAGAAGTTACAGTAAAATCAACTTATAAAACTGGCCGTGATTCTAAACAGGGCAGCGTCTCAGCCAGGGCCCACTCTTGCCCTACATCACTATTACTCGTAAGTCAGGAGTAATTACATACTAATGAGATATCGCAAGTAACCGTAGCATAAAAGTGGGGTGTTATTAGTATGAAACTCAACAGTGCCAGCGTTTCATCCCTAATATTTATTAATGGTAAATGACAGTGCTGTATAAAAGTTATCAGAGATGAAACCGGGTCACCGGGTCAGTTCGGGTCACTATATGGACCGGGTCACCGGGTCAGGAGCTCTGACCCGGTCTTGACCCGGTATTTTTGATTGGAGGAAATTTTTTGCTGTTATAGAATATTTTTCAGTTTTACCAATTTTTTCCAGCTGAAAACTTCAACAATTACTCAAAATCTAGCAATAGAAATATTCTTAACTTAATCGTGTATTTTTTAAATGCTTGTCGCTGTAGTAGTGTCCTCATAATATTTGTCATGTCCTGTCAAGCTTAGACCTTGGTTTGAAACTACAATGATTGCGTTGAATCTTAACTAGAAAATGAGAACTATTACATGGGCCCTGAGATTCTGATATCTTTATTTTAAAATCTAAAATTCTCCATGCTATTATTTTTGAATGAGAGGGTCAGACAAATCTCGGTAAGTAGGAAAATCTCAGCAAAACAAGGTTTACAGATTCTGAGTTTTACTTTGCATTTTTTGCAATTGTTATGGCTTACTACATATCCTGAGGAACCAATTGTGATTGATTTTATTTCATATTCTCTGAATCCTAGCCATACGAAAAAATATTTCCAAAGAAATTCCGCTGAGTGAAACTTCAATCATACAACTGAATGCAGTATTTTACTAAAATATATAATGATAAAACAGAAAAGTGCTAATGTTAAATTAGAATTAGATGATATTATGACTTTGGCAAAGTATTGTTCCAATTTGTTTGATTCAAAAAGCTATGTAGTTTACTTCACATTCTTGAGTGCAAAATCGTACAAATCGTTTTGATTTTTCCGGCTTACTTACAATATTCACTTTCCAATGCCTTAAGGAAACAAAAACTTCTGCCCAACTTGATATTTTAGTCGTCAAAAATGTCCAAAATGGTAAAAAAACGCTCACTGCACCCAAATAAAGTATTTTTAATTTTTTGCAAGCTTAAACCTGAATTGTCAAAAATACCGGGGGCCAATTTCATAAAACTTTGCGAGTTGCGGATTCCGCAACTCGCAGCTGCAAGTTGCGGATTTGCAAGCTACAAGTGTTGCATAAAGGGTCAAGTGCGGAATCCGCACTTGCACTTGAATTGCGAGTCAAGTATGCTGCAAGTTGCGAGTTCGCTTGAACACAAGCACCAAGGTTGTGTTTCATAAAACCCGCTGGAACACTCACTTGTAACTTGCAAGTGCGAGTAAAGTCGTCTAGTAGATTTTAACTAGACGATTTTCAGAAAAATTGAATATCTTTGTTAATCTTCGTCAGTTTTTAACCACATTTAAGAAGTAACTGCTTTAACATGTTTTGCACACTTTGTGAAAATTTCAGTAAATTTTAAGTTGTTTTAAAAAAGTTACCATTTTTTAAAGCATTACGGTCAATTTTGCTTCTACTCGCACTTGCAATGCAAGTACTCGCACTTGCGTTGCTAGTGGGTCAAGTTCCGCAACTTGCTTAGCTAATTTCCGCAAGTTTGCGGAAAAGTTTTATGAAACACTTGTAATCCGCACTTGCGTTTCAAGTGCGAGTACTCGCAAACTCGCACTTGCAAATCCGTAAGTTTTTATGAAATTGGTCCCGGGTCAGGGGCCGATTTCATAAAAACTTGCGGATTTGCAAGTGCGAGTTTGCGAGTACTCGCACTTGAAACGCAAGTGCGGATTACAAGTGTTTCATAAAGCTTTTCCGCAAACTTGCAGAAATTAGCTAAGCAAGTTGCGGAACTTGACCAACTAGCAACGCAAGTGCGAGTACTTGCATTGCAAGTGCGAGTTGAAGCAAAATTGACCATAATTCTTTAAAAAATCATAACTTTTTCAAAACAGCTTAAAATTTACTGAAATTTGCACAACGTGTGCAAAACATCTTAAAGTAGTTACTTCTTAAATTTGGTTAAAATCTGACGAAAATTAACGAAGATATTCAATTTTTTTGAAAATCGTCTAGTAAAAATCTACTAGACGACTTTACTCGTACTTGCAAGTTGCAAGTGAGTGTTCCAGCGAGTTTTATGAAACACTTACTTGCTGCTTGTGTAGAAGTGGACTTGCAACTTGCATCGAACTTGACTCGCAGTTCAAGTGCAAGTGCGGATTCCGCACTTGATACTTTATGAAACACTTGCAGCTTGCAATTCCGCAACTTGCAGTTGCGAGTTGCGGAATCCGCAACTTGCAAACTTTTATGAAATTGGCCCCGGGTCACCGGTCGACCGGGGGCCAATTTCATAAAAAGCTTGCAACTTGAACTTGCACTTGAGCTTGCACTTGCACTTGAACTGCAAGTTCAAGTTGACAGTGTTTCATAAATATTTTCCTGCTACTTGCCGAAATTAGCTAAGCAAGTTACAAGACTTGACAACTTGTAAACGCAAGTGCAAGTGCAAGTTGGCAAGTAGCTGATCTTTAAAAAAGTACCAAAAATATTTGAAAATTCATATAAATTTCAAAAATTAAAGAAATTGTTTGAAATTCACACTGTATTACGACAATAATCCAAAGAGTATTGTCATAAAATTTTTCCAAAAAATATTAAAATTAGAATTAGTTATGACAATTTTTGTTCCATTTGTTCAGTGAAGATTCACTCAACCACTTGCACCGCAAGTGCAAGTTGCGAGTGCATGTATTGACGATTTTTATGAAACAGATTCTGACCGCAAGTGTTAGCGGACAACTTGCAACTTGCGGACTTGCAACTTGCAGTTCAAGTGCAAGTGCGCAAGTCCCACTTGAGGGTTTATGAAACACTTTACTCGGAACTTGCACATGCAAGTTGCAACTTGCATATGCAAGTTGCAAGTTTCAAGTTTTATGAAACTGGCCCCGGGTCACCGGGGGCCAATTTCATAAAGATTTGCGGATTTGCAAGTGCGAGTTTGCGAGTACTCGCACTTGAAACGCAAGTGCGGATTGCAAGTGTTTCATAAAACTTTTCCGCCAACTTGCGGAAATTAGCTAAGCAAGTTGCGGGACTTGACGAACTTGCAACGCAAGTGCGAGTACTTGCGTTGCAAGTGCGAGTAGAAGCAAAATTGACCATAATTCTTTAAAAAATCATAACTTTTTCAAAACAGCTTAAAATTTACTGAAATTTGCACAACGTGTGCAAAACATCTTAAAGTAGTTACTTCTTAAATTTGGTTAAAATCTGACGAAAATTAACGAAGATATTCAATTTTTTTGAAAATCGTCTAGTAAAAATCTACTAGACGACTTTACTCGTACTTGCAAGTTGCAAGTGAGTGTTCCAGCGAGTTTTATGAAACACTTACTTGCTGCTTGTGTAGAAGTGGACTTGCAACTTGCATCGAACTTGACTCGCAGTTCAAGTGCAAGTGCGGATTCCGCACTTGATACTTTATGAAACACTTGCAGCTTGCAATTCCGCAACTTGCAGTTGCGAGTTGCGGAATCCGCAACTTGCAAAGTTTTATGAAATTGGCCCCAGGGGGCAGTTTCATAAGAGTATTTATCCACTAGACTCGACTACTAGCAGAGTCAAGCAGTCGAGTAAAGTAGCTAAGCTGTTTCATAAAACTTTCCGATCAAGCAAGTGCTCGCACCAGATTTGCGAGTCTAGTGAGTAACCAAGTGCGAGTAGCTCTAACGGCTTCTCGCTAGTTACTGTTTCATAAAACTTTTGCTGCTGGAGACTACCCCGCTACTAGCAGCAGTCTAGTTCTCTAGTGAATTTTGACTAGAGAACTTTCAGAAAAAGTGCTGTAACATTCGCCTGTTTTAGATTTTTGCTTTGAAATTTTTATAACGTGAAGTTCAATACTTTCGTTGCACTGTCTTGAAATTTCAAATGATTTCGTTTACAGGTGAAAAACATAGGATTTTTTAAAGAATTACACTTTGTTTTGGGAATACTTATGCTAGCTTTCTTGCAACTCGCACTAGCAGTGCTAGTGCCGCTAGTAGTAGCAGAACCTAAGCTAATTTTAGTCGAGTCCATACCTGAACGGGAGGTCAAATTTCACTGACCCTTGTGGAAGCAAATTTCGGTACCCCTTGTGACAGCAATTTTTCCTATGAGTACTTTTAAAAGCGAATTTTAGCGATTTTTGCGGTTTTTTAACGAAAAACAGCTGTTTTTTAGCAAAAACAACGTTTTTGGACGTTTTTTAGCGAAAAATAGTGATTTTACGTGAAAAACTCCGGCGCAGCCGGAAAATTTTTGGAAATTTTGGTTGTAAAACCAATTTTTTGGGCAATTTTCTTACCCCTTGTGGCCAATTTTCTTACCCCTTGTGGGAGCAATTTCGTGACCCCTTGTGAGAGACTTCGCCGAGGGGGGGGAAATTTCCCCCCCCTTTCCCCCCCCTTGTCCACCTGTGGTCGAGTCCCTGAAAAGTTTTATGAAACACTTTCATTTGTAACTCGCACTCGCCTTGCGAGTGCTAGCATGCTAGCACTCGCATGCGAGTACAATTTTTATGAAACTGCCCCCAGGTCACCGGGTCAGTAAATAGTGACCCGGTTTCATCTCTGAAAGTTATTAGCCTGACAAGTTTATTGCTAAATAAATCAGTCCTTTTTCTACGTGTGAATTTTCACCGAAAATTTCGTAGTAAGTCTGCTTGATTTTAAAAAAGTAATTGTCAGCTTTTGTTATAGCGGCTTGGTTCTATTACTTTGTATGGCATAATTTTTTCCAGAATTTACATAGTTGTGTTCCAGTTTGCGGTATTTCTGAAAATTTGTTTATAATCTACGGCTTTATACCCACAGCTGGGAGCCCCATATTAAATCTAAGTATTAATGACTTAACTGCACTCCCTGCTGTGTCGTTTCCAATCTGATGTCTTAAATATGATTTGGTCAAGTCTCAAATGATGGTCAACTCTAATACACTGTCGGAGAGGGGGCCCAGATCCCAGCAGTTAATGTATAAAAATTGTAATGTTGCATATGAAACTGACTGTTGATTTAAAATGAAACTTTAACTGGTTTTAAAAGGTGTCAACGTGGTCCACTTTAAACTTAGTTACTGATTGCTACGATGAATATTATCAGTCAATACTTATATCATCCGAAAGCTATAAACGTCCTCTATTAAACGGTATAAGCAATTTATTTTTATCTTGCGTTCCGAAAAAAATTATTCAAAAAATGCTTATAAAATTTGAGAAGTTACAAATTTTCATCACCTTTTTAAAATTAACTTACTAACGAAACAACAAGTGGCTAAATGCTTTACAGCGTCAAATAGAGTACGTTTAGAGCTTTCGAAAGATATAAGTATTAACTAATAACATTCATCGTAGCAATCAATAGCTAAGTTTAAAGTTGACCATGTTGACACCTTGTGGTCATAAAGTTCAAGAGATCCACTCATTTTAAGCTTTGTTGCTCTAAATTGTAAATTTCCGATTGTTGATTTTTGCATCCCGGCTCGTCGGCTGGCCTCAAACGCATCTCTTCCTCTCAAGCAGACATGTTATTAGCACTACGATTGACGGGGTCAATACGGGAAAAACCAAATGTTTTTTACCCGAAACAGATTCCTAAAATCTCTTGGGAATCTCTATTTATTGCTGTAACCCTTGCTATAACCAAGAGTACATAATACATAAAAGTACGCCAGCTGGCAATTGGCATACTGTATGTACTGCCAGCTTGACACATCCTCCGCACGCTAACGACTGCGGCTCCCCCAACGCTAGGTCGAAACGGTGGTACGCTCACTCGCTCTATTGTTGTGTGCTAAATCTCAAAAAACACGTGCGCGAATTTTGTGCCTGCAGTCAGCCGTTAGCGAGCAGAGCAGTTTTTGCTCTGATAACTAAGAGCGCCCCTTATACATATGCTCTTCCATTATGTATCAAGAGTACATAATACATAAGAGTATGACAGCTGTCATACTCTTATGTATTATAAGCGTGACACATCCTCTGCAAAGCTAACGGCTGACCCCTGGACCCTTCCCTTCAAAAAAATTTCGCCGCTATGCATGTGTTCTAAAGCTCAAAACAGACACAAAACTGTTTTCGAGCTTTAGCACACAAACATCAGGGGAGTAAGCGTACTTCCGTTTCTCCAATTTGCGGGGGGGGTCAGCCGTTAGCGTGCAGAGGATGTGTCAAGCTGATACTACAGAGTATATCAGCTGTCATACTCTTATGTATTATGTACTCTTGGTATCACTAAGCAACTACACTACACTAGCCAACTGCCAACACCGATCAGAATATTTTAAGTATCTATTTAAAAATGAAACTGACACTGTACTGTAAGCCTAGAAACGCAACGCACGAGAAGTAAGAACTAACCTAACGTCACATACACACTTATCCAAATCAGAAAGAAAGTTCAAAACAAAACTAAACAAATACCCCCGAAAGTATATGAGTACAGTAATTCAATAGTCAAGGTGTTTTCCGAAAATGCACCAAAATTCTACAGCCGCCACCGTCAAATACCTTGCCAGGTGTTACGTACGCCGAAAAAAATTTTGTCAAGGAAACTTATAAGGAACATATATTTTCACGAACAATGGATCATTTAAAGATCATTCAAAACGACCTAACCCACAATGCAGTATAAACACCAATAGGTAAATATTATGCACAACACAGAAATGGGACCACCATCAATTTTGATTTATAACACAAATCTGGCAAAATTGGAATTTCAACGCCCTCCGATTCAGAAAAAGCAAAAATGGAATTTGGCAACCGTAAATAGCATAGTACATTACATAACTGCTTGTTGCAGCAAGTGCAGTCGACAAGTGCAAACTTAATGCTTCACCATACGGCTATTTATTCAGAAAATTTGAGAAAATTATTTTTAGTTGTCAATACAGAATTTCACTTTCTGTTGGACATACAGATACAGTCAAGTCAAAGTATATATAGCACACACACTATGGTTAGGTCATACTCACTATACACCAAAACCACACTCCTATAAAACATATACATGTGTACATAAATAATCTGAAATGGCATTAGCAATAAACTAAAAGAAAAGAAAACAACGACGAAAAGAAATCTCAAACATTACAAAAATACAGACTCCTATTAATATGTACAATCCGCAATAGAACTATATCATAATATTACAGTGTTAAAAGAAAAAAACTGTACCTACAGTAATCCGTGCATCTTTACTCAACATTGACAGAAAGCATACAACTTACTATCTCAAAAGTTTGCTACAATACCTCCTTTGTTCATCGAATCCGTTACTCAAGTCGTTTTTAAAAACTAACATGTCACTGAAATAAATACAGCTTCCATCATCAGTATTATTCTAACAAAAAAAAAGAACTGTGAGGGTGGTAGGCATTAAAATCAAACAAACATTATTTATAAATACACAAACAGCATAAATATAGCATACTGCTACACGACACGTACACAGAAGGAAAGCCTAAGAAACAGTTATGACAAAAGCAACACTGCCACATATCTCACACCAACCTCCAACCTGACGTAAATCTGCACAAGCCCTCATTATAGACTGTCAAATAGACGAGCATTAGGTAGCACAGACAAGTAAAATAGGACGGTGCGAAATACGAAGCATTATTAGTTATGTCATTGTCATTAAGGAGACATGGAACTTTATTAAAGTATTATTAAACATTATATACTATCTGAGCAAATCTCTAGCAAACACGTCATTAGAACACACACGGATTCATGTAAAGGATATCCTACCTCCACTCCACCGAAACACAAAACTGCCCTATTCAACAAGTCGATTATTTCTAGAGATTGAAACAAGCACTTGGATATAAAACTGGTAAAGCCAGACAGTAGATGGTGTAACAATTAAATAATTGATGCGAAATTAGTGAAATGGTTCTTTCCCCTTGGTCAGAGTTGAGAGTCTCGGTCTCGGTCTCGCCCAAAAGCCGAGACTCGGCCAGTCTCGGTCTCGGTCTCGGTCTCGCTCACTCAAAAGTCTCGGTCTCGGACCGAGACCGGAAATTTTTTGATAACATAAAATTTCAGCGAAAATGTAACGAAAACTAACTGAAGAGTCCCGGAAACCGTATGCTTACGAGCTAAAGTCCCTAATACTGGGCTTAAGCCTCAAAAACTTGAAAAAACTAAGTTTAAGCTTAAATTTGCTAGTCTCGGTCTCGGTCTCGCCCAAAAGCCGAGACTTGGCCCGTCTCGGTCTCGGTCTCGGTGAAATCTCGGTCTCGCCCAACCCTGCCCTTGGTACCATAGCCCGAAGTCTTATTTTGACGACACAGCCTACACTGCTCCGTATAATTTTAAAAAGTTAGTCAAATTTTGATCGTAGGAGAAAGGCGAGAGATAACCTTTAAATGAACCGAAAATTATTGTTGTTTAATAACATGTACACATATTATGATAATTATGTTACAATTTCCCTTTGTACACTTAAAACACAAATCCTGCAAGGGAGAATTAGAATCACCCAAAAGTGAACTATAGAAATACTAATCCGAAGAGTGTTTTACCAGAAAGAAAAGCAGTGAAAACTTGGCGAAACACAAAAAATAGAATTGAACCATTTTAAAATCGGAATTTAGCGGAACACTTGCGCATATTACGCAAAATAGAAAGTACGTACTATCGCCCCACCTATATGTATATCACAAAACATGAACATGGATCTATTTTTAAAAAATTAAGGTTACTAAATCTAACCTATGAAACCCTTCAATCAAAAAAGAAATAAGGCAAAATAAAAGAACGAAGATAGCAAAGCTTTAAAAAAGATTGAAAATTTTAATTGTGAGAAACACAAGATTTTGATATCTATTTCACATTGAAACAGATTAGGTGTCAAAGTTAAATTTAAACTGAAATATGGAAGATTAAGGGGTTTTGTGGACAGGGCAAAATACTTTCTGTAAACACCACTACCTAGTACATGCAATACATAATTATATAATTATAGGATGTAGATAAATTCCTAAGTTTTAACCAATCTAAAAGGGAGATGACATTGTTCTAGACGGCGGATCCTTTTCCATTCTCAGCGGTCACGAAGAGATTTCGCATGTCGCGCAAGGATCCCACCAGCGTCTCACGAAATACGGCCGAACTCTGAAACACAACAAAACAAAAACAAAAACAATAACAGACTAGAACAACAAGAACTGAAGCTGGGAGGGAGAAAGTAGGAAGAGAAAATCTGATTTATTTTTATGTGATTTTTATGGAGCATCCGCCAACCGATTATGAGAGCGCACCCAAACTGGATCAGACTGCATATAGTAAAACTTAATAGAGAAACGTACCGGGTATAGTCTGGTTAGACTGGTTTCGTGGCAGTGTCAAAATAACATTAAACAACCTATATTAGTAGTGCATGCGACCTCTACCAGACCAGAGTTCACGATACAGGCGGCTCATCAGTGAAGCTGTATGGAACTAGGTGTTTTATGTATTTTATCAAAAAGTATAAAAAATATAAATAAGCACAAAAGGTTTCACCGCTGGTCGCCTCAAGAAGTGACGTTAACACCATAAAACATACGTATATACAGAAACAACATAAAAGAAAAAGGAGAAGAAGGAATGAGTGATTTTACATAAACAGTTAGCAGTTATATATATACAGTTGTAGAGCATTTTTGATTTGATATCTATCCAAGTCCCTGGGCTGGTGCAATTTAAACTTTGATTGAACCGTTCCTTGACAAGACTACAAGAAAATGATTTTTTGAGTGCTCTGTTAGAATAGCCCTTTTCTATTAAATTTTTAATCAAAGTAGAGCAACAGTTACTGAAATTTATATTATTGCTGCAAATATTGGAAATTCTCACGATTTCGTTTGAAAATACGTTATAACAACTTTTACGTGAAAAATTGCTAGTAATATCCGGTAAACAAATTGCAGTAAAAGGAAATGATTTACGTTTGTCATAAAGTGAAGTAACAAATTTTTTATTAGACACTTTAACAAGATATAAAAATGCTCCTCTGGAGCATGAAAAAAGTAATATGGGTGATGGTGAGGTTGCAAAATCAATAGAGGACTAGTCATTAAAATGCTTAATATGGGGCTAGGTTCAAAAACAGAAGAGGACTAGGTTGTGAGCGAATTAATATGGGCACAGTTTCGCCGAACAACCCATATTCGCGGTTTGTAATTGTATATTATTATGCATATCCACGATACATTTGGTTAATATATAGTTCATAAATAACCTACAGCTACGGAATGTGTTCGAGCTTTATTCGAAATTCTATTTTAGCAAACGTTTTCTTCGATAAGTGCTTTACATTAATCAGCGCATTTTATGTGTCCATTTATACGGAAAATTTATATTCGATAATAATTTAGGACTCTCCGACGATCTTCTATTTCCTCCTGACTTGGACCAATAGCTTTAGCATCATATCGTTAGATCTCCAAATAGTAGAGCCCGCCGTAGTTCAACACAACAGAGTGATGATAATTTACGTATATATTCCTAGCTAGTCTAACAGTGCATGCAAACAGCTATATTAAATGAGTATTCAACTGCTTAAATTTTTTATTGACTGAGACTGATAGCTCTGACGAAACGTGAAATCCCGCGAATATGGGTTGCTCGGCGAAGCTGTGCCCATATTAATTCGCTCACAACCTAGTCCTCTTCTATTTTTGAACCTAGCCCCATATTAAGCATTTTAAAGACTAGTCCTCTCTTGATTTTGCAACCTCACCATCACCCATATTACTTTTTTCATGCTCCAGAGGAGCATTTTTTATATCTTGTCCTTCTGTCATTTTAAAGGGTCCCTTTCCAGCAATGCGGTAATGGATACAAGCAGCTTGAACAGTGCCGTAGGTAGAGCAGAAAACTGATTATATAAATATATAGCACCACTGAATTCTGTCACCACCAGTGGTCAGGGCTCATAGGCCGTAGTGACCTGTGGTCACTTCCGTCGGTTACGGCAATATGCCTATTGAAACGAGCGTAGTCGATTTACTATATACGCCCCCGACCAAAACGCTGAAAAACGCTGTTTTAGGCCGTTTGACGGGGTCAATAGGTCCCCCTAGGCCGTAGTGACCACTGGTCACTTCCGTAGGTTTCGGCAATATGCCCATTGAAACGAGCGTAGTCGATTTACTACATATGCCCCGACCAAAACGCTGAAAAACGCTGTTTTAGGCCGTTTGACCAGTGGTCAATAGGCCGCATAGGCTGTAGTGGCCAGTGGTCACTTCCGTCGGTTTCGGCGATATGCCCATTGAAACGAGCGTAGTCGATTTACTATATACGCCCCCGACCAAAACGCTGAAAAACGCTGTTTTAGGCCGTTTGACCAGTGGTCAATAGGCCGCATAGGCCGTAGTGACCACTGGTCACTTCCGTCGGTTTCGGCAATATGCCCATTGAAACGAGCGTAGTCGATTTACTACATATGCCCCGACCAAAACGCTGAAAAACGCTGTTTTAGGCCGTTTGACCAGTGGTCAATAGGCCGCATAGGCTGTAGTGGCCAGTGGTCACTTCCGTCGGTTTCGGCGATATGCCCATTGAAACGAGCGTAGTCGATTTACTACATACGCCCCGACCAAAACGCCGAAAAACGCTGTTTATAGTGAGTTTTCCCAACTTTGACCCTGGGCGAGGAACCACGGGAGCCGTGCTGACCAGTGGTCACTTCCGGCGGTATCGGCAGTATGCTAATCGTTTTCAGCGACCCTGATTTACTATATATGGGCACCACCCCAAGGCCGAAAAACGCAATTTTTAGTGACTTTTAGTAAATTTTAGTAAATTTTGGCCAATTCTAGTAAAAGTGGGGCTTAGAAACTTCTCGCCCAAACAGGCCAAAAATGCAAAGTTTGGGCCCATCTCCTGAAAGCTAGGGAGCAAAATTAAAAAAATCCCCCTCGTTACTTTATGCACCCCTACTGGTAATTTTCAACAAAGATACTAGACCTCTCCAGCTTCTGCCCAGTTCTAGAAAAGTGTGACCAAAATTGCGAAAAATAGCGAAAGTCCGACTTTGGGTCCTTGGCACAGAGCCAAAATTGGCCAGGTGCCAAAATGACCAAAAAGGGTAGCATGGGAGGATCCTGTCTACCAACATATAATAGTAGTATGGTGCCAAAATGCCCACATCGTTCCAACACTTAGCCGTAAAATGCATTTCCAATAAGCGTTATTCACCGAGAAAAAAACAAACGCACTGTAACTATCGCCCAGTGCAAAAATTCGAAGTTTCGAATTCGAACCAAAAGTATGGTGGTACTTGTAGTACTACTCGAGTTGTTTACGATGGTAACGTTTTTACCACTCCCGGACCTCTAATTAGCTGGCACCAGGTCAACACGGTCTCCAGGGGCCGCGCAGACGCCTTTACACCCATATTATGTAGAGGCGCTATCGCGCCCCTACATAATATGGGTTTAATAATGGGTCATAATAATTTCTATGTCTAATACATCAGCTGAGATAGGACTCGAAGTCAGATGGATAGGTATCTTTAAAAAGTTTTAAAAATACTCCTTTATCATTGATGACAGTAATGTCATCAATGTACCTGAAAACATATTTCAGATTTTGTAATATACTAAAATCTTTTTTATTACTTTTGGACTTTATATACTTTAGTTCATACCATAATAGTACCAAATTAGCCATAAACGGACCACAGCTTGTACCCATAGGAATACCGATTTTTTGACGGAATACCATATCGCCGATAGTAAAATAGGAATTAGAAATCAGCCATTTAACCATTTGGCAAAATTTTGATAGTTCCACACTATTTTGAATGTTTTTTGTGTGCATGTTCTTGTAGTTTTTTCTGAATTTTTACGTTTTTATGTGAAAACGACCAAAAATCACTAAAAACGACTAATTTTAGGATTTTTAAATATTCTTAACAATGCGAATCCGAATTATTAATTAATCAGTAATCAAACCTAAAGGGTATTTTGCATGAAACTAGCTGAACACCAGTAAGGATTTTCTGCTGCAGACAAAGAAGATAAGATAATGTTAAGTTTTTAGAGTACTTACGGTGGTGGGGCAAGACTTCTTTGAGGATATATGAAAGGCGATGGCATTGTCGCCCCCAATCACATAGGACACCCCATAGCCGTCGTCAGCAACCTATATACAAACACAGACCAGAACAGGTTATCACTCAAAATATAGAACTCATAAAGAAATGATAGCAAATCATTAGGAACTCTAGGGAATAGCTCTCCGGGGAAGGCCCACACGCCCTGGCCCCGGGGAGGGGGACAAGTAGGAAAAATGCTCCTTGCAGTCGCATGTAAAATGCAATATGAGCTATGATGGTCAACATTTAAATATGTCAAGGACAAGATTTAAAACGTCTAATATGAGCCAGCATCTAAATCGGTAAAGGACAAGCTGTAACTGGCTAATATGAGCCGCCACGTTTCTCTTGGGCTCATATTGACGCTCGCTGCCGTGGTTTCAACGGCTTGACATCACGACGACCTCTTACCATCTTGCCTACAGACTCTTTACTTTTATTCCCAATCCCAAGTCTGAAAAAATCCTCACCGTCTTGCGTAATGTCATTAGCGTCATATAATGTTTGGTTATAGGTATCCTGTCTGAATCTAATTTCACTAGCTCAAACACCGTATTTAAGGTATATATGTGAACACTTTAAGCAGCTAAAGTTCTCCCCTTTAAAGTTGAATTAAGTGGCATATACATTTGGTATATACCAGTTTGCTAAATCATAGACACACACTGCAAACTAGATACAAATGCATAAAGCTCCAGTAAACCGGTATTCTTCAAGTCTTCAGTACCGGCTTACTGTACACAGCACTTATACAATAAAATACACAGCCGATGTGTAAAACTTTGATGTGTGCTTACCCACTTGACTTTACTTATTGTATCAAGACCAGACGTATATATATATGTCATGACAATTACGTGTACATGCGAATTTGAAAAGTGAAAAATAGTTAACTCAACTTAGTATCCTCGCGTCAATATGAGCCCAAGAGAAACGTGGCGGCTCATATTAGCCAGTTACAGCTTGTCCTTTACCGATTTAGATGCTGGCTCATATTAGACGTTTTAAATCTTGTCCTTGACATATTTAAATGTTGACCATCATAGCTCATATTGCATTTTACATGCGACTGCAAGGAGCATTTTTCCTACTTGTCCTTCTTCCAATTTTTGGGAGCGCTGCTCTTAGGCAGAAGTAGTCTGCAATTTATTACTCCCAGAAGATTCTCTATTCCAAACAATGACCACTGTCTTCGGGGGTTTGACCACTGGTCAATAGGCCACCTAGACCATAGTGACCAGTGGTTACTTCTGTCGGGTCTGAAAATATGCTCATTGAAACGAGCGTAGACAATTTACTATATATGCCCCCAACCAAAACCCCGAAAAACGCTGTTTTAGGGGGTTTGACCACTGGTCAATAGGCCACCTAGACCATAGTGACCAGTGGTCACTTCCGTCGGTTCTGAAAATATGCTCATTGAAACGAGCGTAGTCGATTTACCATAATATGCCCCCAACCGAAACCCCGAAAAACGCTGTTTTATGGGGTTTGACCACTGGTCAATAGGCCACCTAGACCATAGTGACCAGTGGTCACTTCCGTCGGTTCTGAAAATATGCTCATTGAAACGAGCGTAGTCGATTTACTATATATGCCCCCAACCAAAATCCCGAAAAACGCTGTTTTAGGGGGTTTGACCACTGGTCAATAGGCCACCTAGGCCATAGTGACCAGTGGTCACTTCCGTCGGTTCTGAAAATATGCTCAGTGAAACGAGCGTAGTCGATTTACTATAAATGCCCCCAACCGAAACCCCGAAAAACGCTGTTTTATGGGGTTTGACCACTGGTCAATAGGCCACCTAGACCATAGTGACCAGTGGTCACTTCCGTCGGTTCTGAAAATATGCTCATTGAAACGAGCGTAGTCGATTTACTATATATGCCCCCAACCAAAATCCCGAAAAACGCTGTTTTAGGGGGTTTGACCACTGGTCAATAGGCCACCTAGGCCATAGTGACCAGAGGTAACTTCCGTCGGTTCTGAAAATACGCTCAGTGAAACGAGCGTGGTCGATTTACTATAAATGCCCCCAACCGAAACCCCGAAAAACGCTGTTTTATGGGGTTTGACCACTGGTCAATAGGCCACCTAGACCATAGTGACCAGTGGTCACTTCCGTCGGTTCTGAAAATATGCTCATTGAAACGAGCGTAGACGATTTACTATATATGCCCCCAACCAAAATCCCGAAAAACGCTGTTTTATGGGGTTTGACCACTGGTCAATAGGCCACCTAGACCATAGTGACCAGTGGTCACTTCCGTCGGTTCTGAAAATATGCTCATTGAAACGAGCGTAGTCGATTTACTATATATGCCCCCAACCGAAACCCCGAAAAACGCTGTTTTATGGGGTTTGACCACTGGTCAATAGGCCACCTAGACCATAGTGACCAGTGGTCACTTCCGTCGGTTCTGAAAATATGCTCATTGAAACGAGCGTAGTCGATTTACTATATATGCCCCCAACCAAAACCCCGAAAAACGCTGTTTTATTGGGTTTGACCACTGGTCAATAGGCCACCTAGACCATAGTGACCAGTGGTCACTTCCGTCGGTTCTGAAAATATGCTCATTGAAACGAGCGTAGTCGATTTACTATATATGCCCCCAACCAAAATCCCGAAAAACGCTGTTTTATGGGGTTTGACCACTGGTCAATAGGCCACCTAGACCATAGTGACCAGTGGTCACTTCCGTCGGTTCTGAAAATATGCTCATTGAAACGAGCGTAGACGATTTACTATAAATGCCCCCAACCGAAACCCCGAAAAACGCTGTTTTATGGGGTTTGACCACTGGTCAATAGGCCACCTAGACCATAGTGACCAGTGGTCACTTCCGTCGGTTCTGAAAATATGCTCATTGAAACGAGCGTAGTCGATTTACTATATATGCCCCCAACCAAAATCCCGAAAAACGCTGTTTTAGAGGGTTTGACCACTGATCAATAGGCCACCTAGGCCATAGTGACCAGTGGTCACTTCCGTCGGTTCTGAAAATATGCTCATTGAAACGAGCGTAGTCGATTTACTATATATGCCCCCAACCAAAATCCCGAAAAACGCTGTTTTAGGGGGTTTGACCACTGGTCAATAGGCCACCTAGGCCATAGTGACCAGAGGTAACTTCCGTCGGTTCTGAAAATACGCTCAGTGAAACGAGCGTGGTCGATTTACTATAAATGCCCCCAACCGAAATCCCAAAAAACGCTGTTTTATGGGGTTTGACCACTGGTCAATAGGCCACCTAGACCATAGTGACCAGTGGTCACTTCCGTCGGTTTTGAAAATATGCTCATTGAAACGAGCTTAGACGATTTACTATATATGCCCCCAACCAAAATCCCGAAAAACGCTGTTTTATTGGGTTTGACCACTGGTCAATAGGCCACCTAGACCAGTGACCAGTGGTCACTTCCGTCGGTTTTGAAAATATGCTCATTGAAACGAGCGTAGACGATTTACTATAAATGCCCCCAACCGAAACCCCGAAAAACGCTGTTTTATGGGGTTTGACCACTGGTCAATAGGCCACCTAGACCATAGTGACCAGTGGTCACTTCCGTCGGTTCTGAAAATATGCTCATTGAAACGAGCGTAGTCGATTTACTATATATGCCCCAACCAAAACCCCGAAAAACGCTGTTTTATTGGGTTTGACCACTGGTCAATAGGCCACCTAGACCATAGTGACCAGTGGTCACTTCCGTCGGTTCTGAAAATATGCTCATTGAAACGAGCGTAGTCGATTTACTATATATGCCCCCAACCAAAATCCCGAAAAACGCTGTTTTATTGGGTTTGACCACTGGTCAATAGGCCACCTAGACCAGTGACCAGTGGTCACTTCCGTCGGTTTTGAAAATATGCTCATTGAAACGAGCGTAGACGATTTACTATAAATGCCCCCAACCGAAACCCCGAAAAACGCTGTTTTATTGGGTTTGACCACTGGTCAATAGGCCACCTAGACCATAGTGACCAGTGGTCACTTCCGTCGGTTCTGAAAATATGCTCATTGAAACGAGCGTAGTCGATTTACTATATATGCCCCCAACCAAAATCCCGAAAAACGCTGTTTTAGTGACTTTTCTATACTTTGACCCTAACTTTGACCCTGGGCGAGGTGCCACGGGGCCATGCTGACCAGTGGTCACTTCGGGCGGTTTCGGCAGTATGCTCATCGTTTTCAGCGACCCCGATTTACTATATATGCGCATCACCAAATGGCCAAAAAATGCTATTTTAGACGACTTTTTGACAATTTTCTGTGTTGGGACCTCGAAAAATTTTCTAAGTCCAAACGTCGATTTTTCCACTTTTGACCATCTGTAAAAATCGACCCAGAGCGAAATGCGGAAATCAAACATAAACTTGATCTGGACCATAACCTAGATAATCAAAAATTAGTATAGAAAAATTTTTCCTATGGGCCGTTTGAAAAATCGGTGTGCGCAAAAATCGCCCTATAAAAGTGGTCGATACAGAGAAAAAACCCCACTTTTAAACTTGTATCAAAAAGTCGATTTTTTCAAAGTTCATTTTTTCCGGACAAGTTTGGTATCATTCGAAAGCTCTTGGCCTGGAGATTTCAAAAATGTAAACTTTAGCTCTCAACTCCCTACCGTTAATTAGTTATGGCTAATTAACAGTTTCCCTAATCCGCAAAGTGCCTTTATAGCTCATATTATGAGGGGCGCTCCGCGCACCCTCATGATTATCTCTCTATGATCAATGCTTTGTATAATTGTATCCTTCGTGGATCCGCCTGCTGGCCCGCGTTTACCTCATACTATTGATCAAAATATACAACTATCAGACCCATTGCAAACTCGGTAAAAAGGTATTAAAGGTAAAAATTCGGTAAAAACAGTCAAAAGGTTGAGCAGTCCGGCCAGGAAAATGCAAGCAAGCAAGGTACCGGAAGGGAATTACCATACATTAACAAGGACACTGATTCCAGAGGGGTCTTGTACCGAAATTCCAATTTTAAAGAATTTCCTAGACCCCCCCCACCAACCCAGTTAAAGTGTGGCTATTATCCAATTTACAGGTGAGCAAACACTTTTGTTGGCCGGGGTTCTGTATATAGTGGTCCTTGTGCAAAAGATTCTCTACAGAATAGTGCTACTCTGTAGCTGTTGTTAGGCCGCAACATTTTTATCCGTATATCAGACAAGAAAACAACAACAACAACAACTGAATAAGGACTTATGACAAAAACTGTACCGGTCCAAATCCGCCACCAGCCGGAATATATTCAGGATGCTTGATTAGATCGATCAGTTCAGTTTGCTGCGCTGGAGTCTGAAACAACACAGCACAACACAATATACAGCACTGCCCACAAATTTAGGACTATTATTTGTTTTAACTCGACCAACAGTGAGCGTGGGAAAAGATAGCGGGGGAACGGCAACTTTCGACCAACTCCGATTTTTCTCATTTCCACATTATTTTATCACCATATATATGTCCAAAAAATAAGACAGTTGCGTTTTTTGCAAAACTTTGCCTATCATTCACAACAGACCTTCAAAACTAACTGCCTTAACTTCCTTTAAATCAAGTGCGAAAAATAGGTTGAGTTAATCAAGGCAAACCAGGAATGCTCAGCGGATGATCTATAATCGCTTCGTGAACCAACCTAACACCTATGGATAGCCTAGTTTGACATAAACTGTACAGCACGAATATATTTTTATCTAAATTCAAGTAATTAATTCAGTTCAGACAAGGGGCGGATCCAGGGAGGCCCCCCGTCGCGATTCGAAGGTAGGAAAAATTTTAAGGATAAAAATAGGGGAGGGAAAAGGTAAAAAACCAAAAAAATTGGCGCCTTCGGCGCGAATTTTCTAATTTTTAACGGCATATTTATTGCATTTATGACGAAAAAACTTGAAATGCATCGGATTTTTCGGAAAAAATTACTATTTTTGACTAAAAATGTGTTGTATTTTAAAACATTTTCTGAGTTCTTCAAAAGTAAAGAAATTAAAGATCGGAAGACCGATTTTATTGCAAAAACAAAAATTTTCTTCAACTTCTGGGGGCGTCGCCCCCAGACCCCCCCCCTCCGGCGAAAAAATTTTACCGCCCCCCGTCACCAAATCCTGGATCACAACCAAGTCCGACTGATCTGAATAGCAGTATATAAAGGCAGAAAACGCAGCACAGTCACAAATTCGAAAAGGGGGGGCTCACAAAACAATTGTAAAGAAGTGTCACTATTTTTAGCCTTAGAAACTTCAAACCCCTTGAGGGGGAAGGGGAATCCATTTTTGGGTCATTTTTCGACCTTCTCCGATCTCGCTGATTTTTACACATTTTATTGTCCAACTGGTATATTTTAACGAGTTTCAAAATTAAAGTCGTAACTGTTACGGTTATTGAGTAATGTCACCTCAAACTTAAGATTTCATTGTTAAATTTAGGAAATTTTAAAAGTTGGCATTTTCTGTTTGTCAAAAATTGCCCGACAAACGTTGATGAATCAGGACAAATTATACATTAGAATAACGCTAAAATGTTAAACTGCGGTACCCTGGAATTAGAATTTTAATTTAGGCCTTTAAAGTTTTTTTAATTAATCTTTAAATGATTAAAATTTGACTTGATGCTCTAGTCGAGTTGAGGAGCCATTTACAGCAATCTTTAGACATAATTTCCAATAGAAATTCATCGGACGTCATACTGGTGTATACCTGACTGGTTGAGAGTCGCCAGGGCTCACGCAAAGCCTCCGAGAGGAAGGGCGAGTCCAGTTCCAGGTATCGGGAGACGACATAGAGGGTGAACAGGTGTCTGTCCACGCCCTTCCCACACATGGCGTCCAGATACTTGCTCTGATGCACATTGCAGGCTGCCTTCAGCAGTTTCACTCGCTCCTCTGCCTACAGAAAAAACAAATCAAAAAATAACAAATAAAGAAATACAATATAATTTAAAATCTACATAGAGATACGTATGTAGATTCAAATAAATTTGTCCAGGGTGAGCAAATCATATGATTTTTGTCAGCAGAAAATTCTGAGGACTTTCAGAAAAACAATTCTGAGGAAGGACAGGGAGGACCGCGCGAACTCAATCGCTGTGCTTCCACCCCCTATTAGGCTATATCATTGAACAGCGCACCTAGAGATCTTTTCACTTTCGTGCAAAGTCTGTTACTGCCGTTGCGCTTGCATTGAAGACTAGTGCTGTGGGCTGCTCCTCGGGTAGCCGCCAGATTATGGCAAAGCCGAGGCCGACGGAGCATGTTTCTTAAAAGGGACGAGACGTCATCCGTCGTGATGTCGACCAGGCTTTGAGACTCCTTCTGGCAACTTGGTTCAGTTGTTTCTGACCAACCTTACC